>JAUZST010038614.1:0-27320 GCA_034779995.1 Parotocinclus haroldoi | reverse complement strand
TATATATAATGTTTACATATCCAACACATTTTGGGTTTCTGAAAGAGATCATTTTTTTATCTTGTTGCCTTATATATTCAAATTTATATAATTAAATTAAAATAATGCAAACTCACCACACTGGCTATAAATTCTCTGGAGGTGTGGGGCGACTGCTCTACCTGCTGCCCTTTAATGTCTTTTTTTAATCAGCAATACGTTTGTTTTGCTTTTCCCTTGAATTGCTGTTAGTGTAGTTCATGACTTGTAGTTCCTCCTGGCCAGTGCAGCAAACCTAAGTGAAATAAATAAGTGCTAATGGTTACCACGTTGCTGTTCTTATTATACCTATCTTCACTGTAACTGTTTTCTTTGCATTTCAGTTGGAGCACAATGTAGTAACTCAAGTCATTCTGGTTTTGTTATGTGCTGTGGAAAAATGACATGAGCATTAGCGGAAAACCTGAGCATTAAGCCAGGCATGGGTGCTCTGTTATGTAAGCATTCATGCCCCCTTGTGCAGATAAGACAGTGATTACCCATTAGGGAATCAGAGCATGGACAGTAAGCACCGAGCCCTCAGACAACTTAGGCATGCTGAAGCCACATCACCCCTGTGTCTTCACTTTGATTTAACACCCAGGGTTTAAGGAGAGTGGATATCATGTGTGGGTGTGATGGACTTGGCAGACCTCTCACACATCAACAAATAAAAACACAGTTATTCTCCCAATTTCTGCTGCTCTGTAGAGGAAGAGTTATGTCACCTTGGATGTTAAATGCTGACCCAAAAGAAGCAGACACTTACATCTCCCACAAGGCAGTGAGCATAAACAGAAAACAGTCTTAGTGTGAATCTCAAATGAAATTAATTTGACTGATCAGTATGTGTGTTTTGCAATATAGTCCAGTGTTAAAAAATGAAAATTGCATAAGTTAATATAATAATTACATATACAGTATAATATCACTATTTTAATAGGTAAAACTCATTCATTTCATGTCACTGGAAGGTTGCCACAGTCGGGGAGTCTGAGAGAGCATAGCAAATACTCTTTAAGCAAGATGGTTGGTTTTCGTTTCACTTGTTTTCATCTCAGGGTTGTGACTGGCCAGGGCTTATTGGTAGCACAGGGATCATGGTGGGAATAAGAAAGACATTGGGTGGAAACTAGAGTAACCAAAGGAGAGAGAGAACCTGCAAACTCCACACAGGCAGTGGCCAGTCGGAGACTCGAACACTACCCACTGCTCCTGCTATTCAGTTCGCTCAATCAATCAGAGGTGTGTAGCATATAGCTGAAATATAAATCCTAGGACATTGTAAGTCTGAGCATCTTTAGTAGTGTGAATAAAACTGAGTGGCTATATGAACTATAAAAGAAGACAATATTACCGAATTTTCATTATTCTATATTCTATATCGCTTTCAAATATTTCTGACATTTTCAGTCTGTTTATTGCCAGGTTTGGTGGATAAAAACATGACATTTTTTAAAATGACAGTTAACATGACAGACAAATAAGACAAGATTGTTGCAGTTCACATACATATCCTGCACTGACATTGTCTATAGTCATTTCTTTTCTTTTTGATAATCATCTCTGTGTCATATATGATGCCCTGCTGTGTTGAACATGACCAGAGCCGTTCTACACTAGCCAGAGAGCACCAGAGCTAAGCTCATTCGGGTCTAATTAATTTGCTCTTATTAGATAAATAAGTGGACGAGGGGGTCTGCTCTCTCGGCGGTGACACTGTTTGCCCAGTGGAGTTTCAGTAATAAAGTGTACAAATTCACCAGATAATTGTTAGCTGATACTGCCACTGCCCCCTCAAGTGTGCATACTTGAACCAGCCACTCCAAGCCCTGGGGGGCTATGTGTCTGAGTGTGTGTGTGTAAGGCTGGGTGTAGTTAGGAAAGGGTGTTACTGCATTATTCATTTCTAATGCTAAGAGCCTGTGGTGGTGGAGAGGGAATGAGGTCTCTCGCTTGGTCTGAAGTCAAGGAGAGGCAGGAAATTAGCCAGCCAGACCTGTTCGCTTGGACTAATAGCCAAAAGGCATTCTCACAGACAGATAAATGGATATTTAAATTAGATTTACTTTGGACGTTCGAGCGCGATAGTTTTCATTAGATACATAATCACTGAGCCGACACCAGCGCCACACTGTTGACTCGCTTAAGATGAAGGCAATATGAAGCAAACCAGCACCTTGCTCTTAAGACTAATGCAATACTCCACCCATACCAATGTTACTATTAAAATGATCATTTAAAGCAACTGGTATTCAGATTCACGCCTCTCCCGATACAATCTTAGGTGCCAATAAAGAAAAACGGAACAACTGAGCACGACTAATGCAACAGACGGCCAAAGGAAAGTTAATGAATCCAAATCAAATCTGCTGTTTTTCTCCCCAGGCGCAACATTTGTAGGAATACAAAATTTAGAAGTTGCAAAATATGGTACACGGTGGACAAAGAAGCGGTAGAAGTTTTGTCCCTGACTAACTTCCATCTGCCCATGTCATTAGCGCTATCCATTTCCCCCTGGGGTCTTGCCATGTCCATCTACAAACTCTCTAGAAATAAACATTTCATTGCTCCCTCCTCATTTCATTCTCATAAAAGGATACACTCAGACAGGGTTAGGTAAATTCCACCCAACAGAAAGCAGTGTCCGCTAAAATCATTCTTGAGGCACCATAAAACGTCTGCATGTCAAATGAACCCGAGGGATCAGCGCTCTGCTGAGGTGAGCAACAGGTTCAGCTATCTGAATTGACTGGACACTGTCACTTCATTAGGTATTTCAATGCGCCGTTTTTCAGACAGGCTTTTCGCAGACTGCTGCAGATAATGGAATATATTTCTTTCCTTTAAAGCTCTACTGTCGGGCTCTATATCAAAAGCTTTAAGGAGCTGAAGGTGGGGGATGCTGTCTTTAACCAGGACTGACAGAGGCTCACCGCTGAAACACATCCCCTGAATTGGAGAATAGGTAAATTTGTCAGGAGACAAAGGACCGCCAGAATCCGGAGATATACTGCATACTGTATATTGTAACTAATAAGGTATTAAATAGGTTTGAACAGCTCAAAGAGGGATCCTGGTGGTTATAAAGGGAGCCAAGCAGCCCAAAATCCCAGACAATACCTTGTTCAGACAGTTTTACATGCTTGCGGAATGCAGTTATCATGTGTCTAAATGTGATCAGCGCCCGCATTTAGAAATAGAAGCATGAATCCAGATCTTCTACAGGTTTAACCAGCCTCTGAGACCTGAACCTGAACCCCACCACACATTTTAACCCACTGCTGAAGACTGGCTGGAGTTCCCAAAAGGTTTATACAGAAGCCAAAAACAATAGTAAACATTGTAAATTACATTAGGAAATTGGAGGAAATTGAAGGGCATCTTCATCATTTTGTGCACTGGTTCTTCTATCTGCATGCTGGTTCATCATGTGCGTGCATATACCGTGCGATGACCTGACAAATTTTCCAGGGTTTGTTCTACCTTAGACCTTGCACTGCCGGATAAGGCCCCAGCCACCTCACAAGTCTGAATTGTGGGTGTGGAATGTGACTGCATGAGTACCAAAAGCAGTACTAACACACAGGATAAATAATTTATTGCCATGTTAAAAGGCAAGCACATGTTGCATTTTGGCCACCTGTATGCTGGTCAATACTGGGAACAATAAAACCGTAAATATTTTTGCAAAACACACCATATTCACTAAGACTACAGCACAATTGCATTTATTATTACAAAAGAATTTGTGTTAATCGTCCAGCACGTTAATGAGACAGTTGGATGAATATATTTGGTTAGCTAATTTTGGTTTGGTTGGTCTATTCTAATCCAATGATGGACATTACTTGTCATATTTAAAAATATGAGCAACATAACTCCTAACACACTCATAGCTGCACCAGAACGCAAACGACCAAACTAGAATAACTGCTATACTGAGAATGGTTCACTACCGAACTACATACAGAAATCCGTCTACACAACAGCATTTGCATGTGTTTACGTGTTTTCTTTGAGCCACACACATGACACGGTGTAAATAAAGCGCGCATGTCACGGTTCTCTGCGAGAACACTTAATCTCTGCAGGTACAAGGGAAGCAGCAGTGGCTCCTTGACATGGCATTTCAACTTAATCACGTCGCCACTCTTTCTTTAAGTGACAGAAACACAGGCAGAGAGAAAAAAAGAACAGCGCTCCTACAGTGACACGGGAAATCAGCATGCTGTCAACACCAAACAGAGAGGGGCACGCAGCTACACGGCCCTGTTTGGTTACATGTCATGCCTGTTTCAGTCACGCAACGCTGGTTATGATAATGCATGCACTAGGTGTGTTTATTTATATCTTAACAAGCCTGTGTATGTGTAGGAAGAGGTAATGTACTGGTGAGTGGACTTGTGTCTTGTATATATGTATACATATTGTATATTACATGTGTTATATATTATTATTATATTATATATGTTATATATGTGTGGGTGTGTGCGTGTGTGTGTCAGCATAACTGTTCGGTGGCAGTGCAAGACAGGCAAAGGCAGGCCTGGCAGACAGCACCTCCCACCAGAGGCTTTCAAGTCTACTTACACTGGCTTCTTAGGACTTTTCATGTTCTTATGGAAAATATCCCTTTGAAATCCCCGAGCTGCACATTTTAATCTCATTTGTGAGGCAGAGTGATGCTGAGACAGGGCTAGGGAGAGACAGGGTTAGGGAGAGAACATTTCCTCTCTCTCTCCTCAGTGTCTTTCCCTCTTTAAAGCATAATTTCGTTCGTCAGGAGAATCCCTAGGCTGAAATAGCAGGAGTGATTTAATTGATTTTAATCATCCACCTGAGAGAGGGAATTTGCGGCCTTCTCTCCTGAAAGATAATGCCAGCCTTCTCGGAGGATATCTCACTCTTAATGGGCTGCCTCCCCCATCTCTTTTTCTGTCACCCACTGAAGGGCAAGTTTTAGATGCAGCATCTAGGTATAAGATTATCATTATTAGTACCTAGATGCTGCTTCTAAAACCTGCCCATCACTAGGTGTGTGCGTGTGCATATGATCTGCAATGGACTGGTCCAGGGCTGGCTCCTGCTTTGTACCCTGCGTTGCCAGGTGAATAAATCCATACTACATACAAAATTTTAATAATAATAATAATAATAATAATAATAATAATAATAATAATAATAATAATAATGTTTGTGTTAGGTTGACACCGTTGATTAATACAACAAAGGTACCCTGTGCATAAGCAAGGGGCTAGTGCCTTATAGGGTGCAAGATGAAAACAACCATAAATAAGGTGCCAAACTTTGCAGTCTTGTAAAACCTGTCCTGTTAAACCGCTGTATGGTCTTGGCCACCATGCTGCAGCTCACTTTCAGGGAGCAATATTTTTATAGTCTAGGCCATCTTTATGTAGAGCAACACTTCCTTTTTTAAGGCCCTCAAAAAGTTCTGTGCCATGCAGTGCCATGTTGAACATCCAGTGACCAGTATGTGAGAATGTGATAACACCAAATTTAACACACCTGCTCCCCACCTGAGACATTCTAACACTAAAATGCCACATTATACCGGGGAGGGAAAATGACTAATTGGGCCATTTTCACTTAGGGTTGTGCTCACTTTGGTTGCAGAGGTTTAGACATCAACTGCTGTGTGTTGAGTTATTTTGAGGGCACAGCAAATTCACACTGTTATAAAAGCTGTAGACTGACAACTTTATATTGTGTCATAGTGTCACATCTTCAGAGTTGTCCCATGCGAAGTAATAATATGTAAAAGATGTACTCAGGTTTGTGAGATATTGTAGATATTTTATATTGTAGCAAGTCAGATTATCCTATATTATAAATACATAAATAAATATGATATTTTATATATATGAATTACTTGGTAAATGTAATATGCTTGTTATGCAGTCGTTTGGCATGCTGGTCCTTCACCATGATGACCTGAGTTTGACTCCTAGCAGTGCCAGGTTGAGTGTTCATTACAGGTATGCCTTGTCTGAGAGGGGAGGCCAGTCAGGGGATTACCTCTGACACTGCAACAGCAACCACTGTTGACCCTGTGATGGTCTGGCTTCCCTTTCAGGCCAAGCTTATGCCTGTGACCTATGATACTGTATGAGAAAGGCTTAGACCACTATAATTCTGCCTTTGGCAAGCAAGGATGTAATGTGGTATTGCAAACATTAGATGAAATGTACATTAATATGCAGGTTGCTTGTGAATACTTTTCATAAAACGACATTTAATTAAAGATAATTAAACCCTTATTACATTTTAGTTATCCCACATGCACTGGCATTTCATTTTATTGATATTTCAATAAAGACTATTATTTGAATGCCACACCCTTTCACAGTGCTCCATTCAATTCTGGCTTGAGAATTTCTAAATATTGAAGAGAAGTCATTATGGATGTTGAGATGCTGTTCCCTCTGGCCTGAGGAGACAGTGTGTTAGGAGACTGGCTTAGCACACAGTAGCATGGTGCAGCTCGTTAGCACCAGTCTGGACTCTATCAAAGGCCGCCGCGATAACTAATGCATCGGATTGATTTGGAAATGCACTGAGGAACAGTAAATCCCCAAACTACCAATTCTTCCACTCATCTGCATTCAAGCTTCTGATGAAAGACACACAGACGCCCATACATTCCAGTCAGATTGAACTCATGTAAAAATAAATTAGTGTGTGCTAAGAAAAACCAGGCACCTTATCAATAATAAGGATTTTAGAACTCAATGGGCGATGGTGACTAGCAAGACAGCATAAATAAAAAAAGAACAAATAAGTAAACAAAAAGTGGAAAATTAACCTCATATATAAAATAAACATCACTTTAACATTATTCAGTTTAGATTGTTTGTTAGGGATAATCACCTAAAAAGTGTCAGTTTGACAATACAATGACTCCAACATGTGCAGTATATTCTATATAGAATGTGTGTATATATGTGTTTAGTGTATATGCTTAATGCTTAATACATGTTATTATTAATAATTATGAATACATAACATGCTATAGAGGATGCACCGCTATAACATGTTATTTATTAATAATTAATAATAGTAAGCATTAAGAAGAATTATGGCAGTATAACATTTCTAAATAATAAATTGTTTATTTGTTTATTTGGCTTCTTTAACGTCTCACACACACACACACACACACACACACACATATATATATATATATATAGTCAATGCCAATTTAGAGTAATCAAGTAACCTAGCATGTCTTTGGACTCCCTGAGTAAACCCACACAGACATGAGGCGAACATGCAGACTTCACACAGAAAGGACCCAGGCCGCTCCACCCTGGGACCTTCTTGCTATGAAGCAGCGCTGCTACCTACTGAGCCACCGTGAAGTAGAAAAAAATCGATCACAAGTGAAATGCTTGTAAACAAAGGAGTTTAATACAGTATATACTGTATATATCGTAGAGTAGCCTACCTTAAACATGCTTAAAGCACGTACATTAAGTTACAGTTCAAAATCATGAATACAAAATGTATTTTACATTAAAGTATCGATTGTGTTATCTCATTTATTGACTAAGGTCTAGGAAGTGCAAATATAAAAACAATATAACGGCTTTCAGTTGAATGTATATTTATTGGTATTTGTATTACCGGATAAACGTAACCATTACAATCACAAAAAGTGATTATATTTCATTTTGGGATATTCTGATAATTTTGAAGTATCCTCTAATATATATGTATTCCGTTGCTCCAAAGAGCATTCAGAATACTGCTTCACGATGTACCACAAATTTCTCATATGACTCCTTTACTGAAAATCCAAACGCAGGATCAAAAGTTAAACTCTTTTCCTACTTTAGAACCATAGGTTCTACTCCATGGTATTTACATTCTTTGGTTCAGAGCTACACACCTGTATGCCAGCTTGGGTCTTGAGTTTCAGGGCACCTAGTACATCCTTCACTGAGATCAAGCCATGCCTGCAAGGACAGATCTCAAGGTTTTAATGTCTTGGTTCTTCACTGATGGAATGAGCTTTTCAGACTAGTGAGAACGTCCCAGTACTTTCACCTCTTTAGATATCTGACATTACTGAGAAAAATGTGTCTTCTCCCCAGTGTATTTTTATTATACCTGTTATTTGTATGTAAGTTAGTCTTATTTCAAACGTGTTCTCAAAAAGTGCAATACTCACGTTATTTTATATACTCTGTTCTTAAATTAAGAGTTTCAGTAAGTTGGTTTTATTGCCTATCATTTCTATGTAACATTGTTTATAAAAATATATCTAATTTTAATTTCATTGCAGAATGTCTACCTTTTTGTTTAGTCCCATCCAAATAAGTGATTATAGCATTATATTATATTATAACTTCATATACTCTTATGTTTACTGCTTCCACCAACAGAACATCTCAGACACGGCATTTCCATGAAGTCCTCATGAGGATTCACAAAGTTATGTTATTAATAATTTCTCAATGAGCCCAATACATATAATTACTGATGAAGTTTGTTTATGTCCATAAATAATAAATGTATTTTAGTTGCTGCATGTCTTATAATGGTCTTGACTTTAAATAACATCATGAAACTATTTAAGTGAAATCCAGCAGGTTTATTGACAAATAATTAGATTTAGCATTTGATAAACAATGTTTTAGAGTATTGCAAGTGGAACTGCCATTTGGAAATTGGTGCATGATAAAAATGCAGTGTCTCAGTAAATATGGCAATTATTCCAGTGTCCCCAATCACTTACTGATGAGTGATTCTGAAATGGTTTGGGACTCAGAAAGTTACAATTTTCTCCCTTTAGGATATGCTGCAATTTGTTTTATGAACAGGATTCGGAACTGAAGCAAATAGAATGCAAACGCATACAGTAATAAGCTATTAGTGTAAAATTGACTGGTGAATAATAAAGTACACAAGAATAGCAAAACAAAATGAACAGCTTGGGGAGGGAATGTAAAAAGTGGTACTGTAATATTTAATTTACTGCCTTCACATGGGACCTTAAAAGTTGGCCGTTGAGGTTTTAGTTTGGGACAGGAAGTGATTAATGTCTCTTCAGACTGACCACACGGTAAACTTACTGCTGTTAAACAACACTCAGGCAACCCATTTCAAAGTCATAGGCCCTGCACCTGTTATATAAATATATAAATATATAAATATATAAATATATGTGTGCTTGTTACTTGTCAATGTGTGTGCACTCACAAAGTCAAATTCCTTGTATGTGTATTATACTTGATGAAATAAAAACATTCTGATATATATATATATATATATATATAGAAGGAGCTGCGGACCAGGTCAGGTGTGTGAGTGGTGAATAAAGTTCTTGAATTCTTTTTTTCTTTTTATCCCTTTCCTATTCCTACATTCAACTCCTAGATCGGCTCCTAACACTATGTCTGAGGAAGGTGGGGCCACACAGGGATCATCATTTACAACAGTAACCTCCCCTTGACTGCTAAACCTCCACAGTCCCAATACATAATAATTTCGTGCTAAATGGAAAGGGTTCACCTATATGTGCTAATATGTAGATGATTTTGTGTTGATCCTGTCATTATTTTATTTGAATGGTAAATTTGGCATAACTGTTGGCTACAATTAAATCTACTACAGTCATCTTGGCTATGCTGCCACAAGCTTACATTGGCCACCTCTCTTAAGGCCGTTCTCCCCCTAGTATTTAGTTTGTTTGGGCGGCCAGCTCTGGGAAGATTCCTGATTGTTCCAAACTTCTTCCATTTAAGGATTATGGAGGCCACTGTGCATTTGGGAACCATGTTTTTTATTTTCAAATCGTGTCCAATCAGCTGTATTTACCACAGATGGAGTTTAAGTAACACCTAAAAAATTATCAAGAGAAACGGTATAGCAAACGGTCTGAATGTGAATGTTCATGTGAAGATTTTATTTCACAATTAAATTTCATTTTTCATTTTAAATAAATGTTGTTTATGTTCTCATTATGGGGTATGGATTAAGTGCTTGAAGACACTCGAGTAGATTAGTTCATTAATAATTCATCATTAATGGAGCAAATTACACAAAGTATACATAGACTACTAATTACTAAATAATATTCAACTCCCAAAAAATGTTAATGTTACAGATGGAATTAACCTGACTTCATGTGGTGAAAACGTTCAGGAAATTGACTGTTTGAACTCACCACAACTTAAATAACCTCAGCAGATCATTTCAAAAGCAAGCAGATAAAGCAGACTTGTCTAGTTTGGTGGGAAGTAGGTTGGCTTCAGATACAAACTTGCAACCATCAGCAGGCTTTTACATGGATTTTTGTCCTAGTTTCTGCAGCTGTCTGAAAGAAACGCAGTGACATTTTTGTTTTGGTTCAAAATTGTGTTTACATTCAGATGTCATTCATTCATGTCTTTGGGAATACTCTAAACCACAGTGTGTCAAGAGGAAGTCTCTAGATTCTCTTGCATCGCAAACCTCCCCGCCGCCCCGTATTTGACAGATAGACTGCAGCTCCTTGAGCAGAATGCATTTTATTTGGTTTTCATGACTGTACCTACAGTGAGGCTCCAACCCAAAAGCTCCTGGCGAACCAAAATCCCAGAAGTGTATTAAACTCTGCAGTGTGAGGTCTTGTGTAATTCAGTGATTTCACATTCCAATTGCTCGCTCACTCACTGTCTCTCTTCTCTCTCTCGCGCTCTGTTATATAGCTATTTTTACTGAGCTTCATTAATCTTTGTTGAATACAATGACATACATCTTTAATGTGCTTGCTGTCAAGTCGTATTTCAGCTCAAGAGCTGCAAAGTGAATGACAGCCTGCAAGATTAATAAATTTAACATGGACTGTATACATTTTTAACTGAACAAGAATGAAGGGGTGGGCTTTTTTTAAGCACTCCCCCCTCCCTCCTTCTGTCTGTGTTTCCAAACCTAAGGAAAGTAAGAAGGGTTCGTTTGCTTAAAGTTAAGGATTTGAGTATAAATAGATTTACATGTCATTAATAAGTAAATTAGGAAAATGCCTTTCAAGTTGACATGAGTACATAAGCATAATCTCCACATTAAAGGAATAGCCTTTGAATATCCACAGAGGAATAGCAGAAGTCAGGGGCACATGTCATCTACTCTTTCCTAGCCTCGTTCTCTCCGTTCCGTTTCTTTCTCTTGCTCTCCCGACCCTTTAATTACTGGGGCGTGGATCATGGATCATAGGATTAAGGATCCAGTGTCTTGTCACGAAGGTGTTGAAAAATGAGTGGCATGCGTAGAGTCCTTGATAATTATTTTAGACATGCATAACAGAGTAGATGATAATATGTATAATGCATACAGTATATACAGTCGTGCTTGAAGGTTGGACCTTGAACACCTTTTTTATATTCACAAATTCAACCTGAGTAAATCTTCAGACACTGAGAGGACATGAAGATTCCACGCAGAAAGGATGCAAGAAGCTACACCTGGGACTGAACCTAGGGCCTTCATGCTGTGAGGTGATGATGCTACACACCAAGCCACCATACCACCCCAGTAACTGTTGATCAGTCCTATTTATCAGATTGGAGGAACCCTGGGATGTTGGTGGGTTTTCTCAGATAAACTGCCTACTTCAGGTTCACAACATTTTTGTTTCCTTCGCCATTCCAAATCGTTACCTTTATAGATCTTTAACCATACCTGGGTGATTGTCCTGCTTTATGGCAGTTTAAAGACATGACATTTTTCTTTAGAATTTCCTGTTAAAATTTAGAATTATTGGTTCCATCAATAATATCAAGCTGTTCTTAATTAGCAAATCAGACTCAAACAATACTACAACCACGTTTCACAGATGGGAAAAGGGTCTTATGCTAATATGAAATGCAATGCTTTCCTTTATCATTCAGGCTTGTCAACATGATCTGTAGGAGATGAGTAAAGAAGTGTCTCCTTGCAACCCTGCACATTATTGTTGTACTGTGTTCTCCTGACTTCAGAACATTAATGTTAGTCTGTGTCAATGTAAACATTCGTTGCTTAGCAGTAACATTGAGTTCCTTTGCAACCTCATGGACTATTACACAACCTGCTCTTAGAGTGATGTTTGTTGGTCAACTAGTCCTGCATGGATACATTCATCTACAATCTGTCTGACTGTGGATTGGAGTCTAAACACTTTAGAGATGGTCTTGTGATCTTTTCCAGCCTGCTGATCTTCAACAACCCCCAGAAACCTCCTTTTTAAAATTCCTTCAATTCAGGCATCCTGATAATTAATTTCAAAATGCAGTACGGTTTACAAAAGGAGAATAAACTAGTGCTAAAGTGACTTTTCTTTCTGTCCCAGCAGAGATCATTTGCTGTAGTTTCAAACCCTATGAGAACACATAGGGCCTACAACTTGGGTTAAGAGAGTTATGGTTGATGTGAGACATGGTTTTGCAGTAGCTGTAGCGATTATGGAAAATCATATGCAAAGCCGGAGTGAGTCCTGATCCGAAGTTAATTTATAATTGTGTCAGAGTTATTAATTAGAGATGTTGTTATTAGGAGAGCATGAACTACAAAGGATTTATATTCTGCACAACATGGGGTAGAGGCAATACTTTTTTCCCTTTCTAATTTTCTCTTAGGAATGTTTATTTATTGACTTATTTATTTGTCTAAAAGAAATGGCTATAAATCGGAAAAGCTCAGGAAACAAAATCAGTTTTGTTAAAAGATCGCACCTACACTGCTCACAAAAAACAAAAAAAGAAATATCACTTTTGTGAACAGTATAGTTAAGACATAATGACATTTTAAAAATGTTTGTTTTCAACTAGTTGTATTTAAAGCAAGAAAAGACTCTGGGTGAAAATGTGTGACCCAAATATTTGAAATCAGCATCGGCCTTCCATGAAAGCTTTGTCGAATATCCTCAGGAAATAACATATTGGATCCAATTTTTCATCTTAGGCTGTGTGCCAAACTAATTAATTTAGTGCGGAATGGGCAGTTAACTCGCAGCGCTGACAGCGGAAAACATAAATAAGGATCATCATGATCCAGCGTATCCCGAGGAGCAGATTGGACACATATGCACAGTTAATGTCAATCAAAGTTAGTCCAGAATTGCGCTGCATCTCCACAATATGGTGCTCTAACTGCAACCTGCCACATCTGAACACAAGCAGCGCCTGAATTACCAGACTGCCATCACAATCTGATACTCTGAAGGCAGAAAGCAGGGGTGTCAGTCCTGAAGGGCTGCAGTTCTACAGAGATTCCCTCTTCTAAGACGTTCAGCATGTGAAGGCCTTCGTAATGAATGATAAATTGAATTAGGTGTGTTAAATTAGCTGGAATGCTAAATTGTGGCGTCTGACAATCCTGATATAAATCGAGTGAGTGCTAATTTAGAAGGTATTATGCATATATTGAGGGATGTCAAAAATTAACAAGCATAATGCCTGTGGTTATAATTTTAGAAAATGCGACCAAGCAAAGAAAATGAACATCTATAACTTAATTTAGCGGTATATATACAGTATATAGCAACTCCAGTGCCTCTGTGGTAAGAAGAAGCTTTTGACCTGGCAAGGTCTTAGGTCTGAATCCGAGATGGAACTTGCAGTGTGAATGTCAGGTTTAAAGAACCCTGCTAAGAGCTTAGTTGCCTTTTTATTATTATTGTTACTATTATTTCTTTTAATTTCGTAATTTCGTACAGGGATGCACAGTTTAATGTCCTCGTTACATGATGTGAAATATTATACACTTTGAGGTCATTGATCGAAATGTTTGGTGACAGACTAGGCTTGCTCAATTTGGTATTGGCCTTTGGTCTAAAATATCTAAAAATGTAAAGCTGCTTTGAGACAATGCTCCATTGTAAGAAGTGCTATAGAAATAAATCTTGATCAACCATTTTCAGGCTTTAAGCAGAAGGAGATTTGTCAATGCAGCGGCCATCACATGTCATACCATGCTTACGGTTGCTGATTAACAAGAAACAATTAATTCAGGTTCCGTTTGGGAGCCGAAGATGGTCGGGTTTGAGCGGTTTAGTTTTGCTTTTCCTGTGGAACAAAACACTGTTCCAACTGCTGGAGTGATCTGGGGAAGCATTGCATATGACAGAAGTGATACGAGGAACAGCTCAGCGATATGTGCAGGACATCCTGCAGCCACATGTGCTGCCTCTTCTGGTAGGACTTTAAACTGGAATTTTCAGCAGGATAATGCTCACCCACAAACAGCAGGAGTTTCTCAGGAATGTTTCCATCACATGGCAACACTTGACCTGGGTGGTTGCTAGAATTATTGCCAAGCAGTCATTTATGGGCTCATCCAAGATGCCAGTTTCGGCAACCTATAAGTGTGCAGGATTTACAGGCCCAGCTGCAATATCTGAGGGCAAATGTGCCACTGGATACCAAACTCAACATGTATGCCTTTATGCCAAATTGTACAGTTTTCCCCAATAAACAAATTCTTTCACTCTAAAATTCTTGTTCTTACTCTGCTGTCGTCCATTGTTCAAACAATGTAACTACACCTGAATTTATTTTCTGCTGTATCACTGTAATATGCCACCAACATCACTCTTCTTCTGTTGATCTCTTCTTCATTTGATTCTTCAGCTCTCTTTTCTCTACGCCGGGAAACTGTTCTCACCCTACCCCCTGACTGTCAGATATGCTGTGTACTTCTCAAAGAGAACTTAGAGCTGCAGAGAAAGTGGAAGAAGTCTACGCTTGATGCTGATCTCCACTGCTTTCGTGCTTTGCTCTTCAAGTTCTCCTCTGATGTGACTGCCGCCAAGACATCCTTCCACAAAGGAAGACTAGTTGAATCTGCCTCTGACCCACACAAACGTCTTGTAATCTTTTGATCACTCCTCACGCCACCTCCTTCTCCTCAACCATTCTCTCTTTCTGATAAAAGCTTTGCCACCTTCTTTGATGAGAAGATAAACAAGATCTGCCATTCCTTTTTATCTGTCACTATTCCCACTACTGCTAAACAACCTCTCCACACCTTAACTTGCTTTTCTCCTTTTTTGCATATAATATTTTTCAACTTCCCTCATGCAGCAATCCTACCACATCCATTCATTTCCATCCCACTATCAATGTTTCAAAATCTGCTCCAGGGAATTGGGCATTTTCCTTTGCTTTCAAGAAGGCAATGATTATTTATATCTTTATAGGGCCTACACTCAACATTGACAAAAATTGGATGTGTTTCTCATACAGAATGACCTGCAGGATTACAATCAGTCTGGATTCAGTCTGGAAGTAACACACTCCAAAGACATAATGTCTGATTCTGAGAAGCTTCATGCTTTTAGAGCATCCATTTATTGGTTCTGGTCCTTCAGCCACATCACTCTCTTCTCTGTCCTTCACAGCCTTAAAATCATAGGTTCAGCCTGGTACTGATTTGCTTCCTACCTGAAGGGGTGATCCTATTAGTTATTTCGGACAGGACTCAACAAAAAGCTCCATGCTGAGACCTCAGAGACCTCATCTTTCCTTGCCCATTCTCTCAGAAAAGTCATAACCTCGTATGGTTTTCCTTTGACTGTAACTACTGAGGACACAACAAGGATTCCAAATTTTAAGGGAGCATATTTAAAGACTTGATGGACAGGAGCAGTAGCAAACCAACGTCATTTCTAAATGTTAGTTCTACTTCTCTATTCTCTTGTTCTGTAATTTGAATTTCTCTGGTGTTTTATTTAAGAATAAATCAATAAATTAATACAATGAAATTAAAGCCACACAAATAGCAAATAGAAATCCATTAAAATGTGCCTACATAAGGAGGATCAGTGATCAGTGAGTTTTCAGCACCCAAATCCCTGCCACCAATTTGTGGCTTGTCCCTCCTCTGGCTGGCCAATGTTGGTAGATACTCACGGCTGCTGACTGAGAGTACCTCACAAGCTGTATTGTTTTCATATGTCCTGCTGAATTATAGCTTCTCGAGGCAAGAGCTCCCAGTTCATATCTGTGTCTAAGATGGCACCACCTCACTTGACTTCTTTGTCTGTATGTCTGATGGTTGATTGCCCACCGGTGGAGTCCCAGCTCAGGATTAAGTTCCAGTGTCCCATGCTTGTCATCTTTGTTGGTTGTGTCACCTCACTATGAGTTTATATCTTGTGTGTCTATCACATCCAACGCACAGCAGTACAAAAAAACATGTCTGGACCAATAATAACAATAAATAACTCAAATTAAATATATTAGCCTATGTGTGCTTATTAATATGTAAACAACACTTTAACATTTTGGTTTGGGGCAGTGAACCTTCCAGTCAGTCGCCCAACTGTCGTCCAACTGAGCAAGTGGGAAAAAAGTTAATGTTGAACCCTAAACTGTATGCATCCCAATTTTTAAAGGTCTTTTGTAACAAATATCAGATTGGGAAAAATATTTTTACACATTAGAATGTATTTTTATTATACTAACTGCAACAACCATGCAATCAAACGTGATTATCAGCGTCTTTGTGCATGCACTATTGTGGAGTGGTCCTTGTAGCAGAAAACACTTTGGATATGCTCAAAAGAAACCGTGTCTCAAAGGAATGCATCCTCAAAGAAGTGAAGGATATCTGAAATTCTTTTTAATGTCTGGATAGGCAGCAGAGAGCAGTTGATCCCTACTGGTGGCTTCACCATTACCACTGGCCTAGATTCACATGACCGAGCAGCCATGATAGTACATACAATAGAACATACAAGCTCACATACACACACACACACACACACACACACACACACACACACACACACACACACACACACACACACTAATAACCAGTCCAAAGGAATTAAAAGGAAACAGCTCAAGGAAACAATTCGACCTGTCTTTCCCGTTCCAATGTCAGTGTCTAGCTGTAAAGGTACTAAACATTTACAAAATCACCTCTTGACCCGGCAATAATCATATCTTAGTCTGCAGCAGAGCACGGTTATTAACGTCAGGTCATTTTTTAGCAGCCCAGTGACCCATTCTGAGATGACTTCTCTGGTATTACTGGGAATGAATGACCTCTCAAACAAGGAGATCAGAACTCTAATGTGAAGTGCCTCCAAGAGCACTCCACCATACTGTTCAGTCTTAGAGCACTTTATCAGTCATTCCAAAATTGCTAAAGTGATAAAGCCTAATATTATGCTGTTATTATAGTGCTGCCAGAGTCTCATGCTATGTTTAGTACCAAGGATAGAAATGTGTTTTGTTAAACTATGTCTTTTAACAAATACCTAGCATGAAGCGAAACCTCGGAATTTGACTTCATTGATTCCAGAAGGCTGTTTGAACTTCAATTTGTTTAAAGCCAAAATCAAATAAAAGTAATGTGAATAGTAATAATTACCTCCCAACCCCCAAAATTGTTTTATACCTATATTTGTATGTAATTAATGATTAAGTGTGAATAAAGCAAACTAATGTAATTCAAGTTCAGTTTCTGCATGTCTTATCACTGATAAAATGACGCTAAGACAAAGGGTGTGTCTTGTTATATACTAATATAATATAATCAGTAAATAATATAATATAATGTGCATAATCTGCTTAGGATCATGCCCTAATTCTTCTTCTTTTTTTATAAGGCTGATTACTGCACTGTATTGGTGCATATCGCCATGGACTGGAAAACGTGTATAGTTTTGGAACACTGCACCACTGAGTATTTTATTCAGTGTCAATGTTTAAAGTCTGAATTTTTGTTTGAATTTGTGGGGAAAATAAATTAATACAAAAAGTTAAATTAGTTCAAGGGGAGAGGTGTTTGAATTCTTAGGTTTCACTGCATTCACTTTTACTGCTACCACTTCCAGACTTTCAGTTGAGTCCCACACTAATATGTTCCTCTGTTACAGTTCCGCCCAAGATGTTCCTTCATTCTTTATACTATAACTCTGAACACAGAGAACAGTAACCTTCTCTCTACCTTTTCTCTAATTAACTTGTAAGTTTATTTCTTATATATATTTTCTATGCTGCCCAATGACATTTAGTCCCTTTTTGGTTCTTGGTACTCCCAAAGTTTCTTCCTGTATAATGTTTAAGGAGTTTTTCCTTGCCAACGGATTGCTCAGTTTGGGACTAGGCTTAGAAAAAATAACATGCTTCATAATAATGCTTAATTGTAAAATGCACTATAAAAATAAATCTGTGTTTGACTCTGAGTTTGGCAATATCCCACCGTAATTCTGTTCTTCCTGCAATGCCATGTATAATGGGCATAGTCAGAAGAGAGGGAATGTAGCACTGACAAGCAGGAAACACAGAGGAAGAGTGCTGAAAAAAGCCTCTGGGCTCGTTTGAAGTCTTACTCTAAGATGTCAGAAAATGATCCATGACACAACGCTGCCTAATGTGAAGTAAATAGTTTTTGCACGGATAGGCTTAGATGCTTTTCAAATCCTTGCTTGCTGTTTGTATTGCGGTGTTCAGTCTTAAATATGTGAATAAATACCAAATAACAGCACATGCAAATCATGCAAAATATTAAATCCTTCTTTTAGAGGTTGAATATGAATACTAAAAGCTGCCTCTTCCAGCTCATGTGCGCCTTGGATCGGCGTTTATTAGATGTATCGTGCAGTGAGAGTTTACATATGACACGTTGCAGTGCCATAATCTGACACCACAGACGGCAGAAGTTTTGTTCATTTATTGTGTTCGGGTTCAGCAATCATTTGTCTCAGTTTCCTGTCCCCTCCTGTGGTCTGAGGTGCCACTTATCTTGCTGGCTGCCAGGAAAAAACAACCATGCTAGACCACGTTTCTGAAGCTATGGCACAGACATGTTTCACTGTCACCAAGTCGCCTGTAAATAACCTCAGTGGGAGCCAATGAATGTCACTGCCCTCCTCAAGAAATGACACAATAACGGTGCCTCCCAATAAACCGCCAGCAAACATCTAAGGACACGCTGCAGGCCGACTTTGAAAATAGGTGGAAATCATTACTTCTGAGGCAGCCTTTGTTCCATCAGCACCCCTCTACCTCCTCCCCATTACAGATCAACCTCTATTTAAGGATTTTTCAGACTGCTTGAGTTGTGATAAATGACCTTTGGAAATTATATGAAACTCGTTCATCATCAGATGATGAGATGTGGGAGAGAAGCTTTCCCCCTCCTTGCTATTGTGTGTCTTTAATTCGTGTCAAATCGGGGAACAAATGCACACTTTTGTTCCTTCATGCCAAATTAATTACGCCTAAATAGGGCATTTTGGGGACCATTAATCGATTTAAGCACGTCGGCAATCAAAGGTAGTTTTTGTTCTTTTGTCAGTGATTAAAGTGTGATATACTGCCATCAGTTGTGTTTTGTATTTCATGTGTAGTTATTTTTCAAAACTGTATTTTACTTCAGGCAAATTCAGACATAACAATACTTCAATCGGGCAAAACAGTGAAAGGCGGAGCCACCAATTCTCAGAACACCTGTCAAATAAAAAGTTCTCCACACCTTCTAATAGTTCTTACTAAAAAGTATTTTAACTCAGCAGAGCACAGCTCTCTGAAGGCAAGAAAACATAAAATATGTATGGACACATCTCTGCATTCCACTTAGTCATCATGTTGCCTATCAGGTCAGATTTTGCATTAGCATCTAGGTGTAGCCTAGGAGCATTAGCGGAGCAGCACTTACGTATCTTGCCGTCCTCAGATAGCCCCTGTGATCATCCAGGAATAAGTGTACAAAATCTTAATCTCATGTTCAATGAGCAGTGAAAGTTATTTATAAAAATTAATCTGGATTGTTTCTCCATTCTGTAGTACCATGGTTTCTCTACATTTTACATTTACATTTTACATTATTTAGCAGCTACCCTTATCCAGAGCGACTCATACAGTCTTATAATTCAAGCAGTGGTGGGTTAAGGGCCTTGCTTAAGGACCCAACTGTGGCAGCTTGGCAGAGGTGGGAATTGAACCCGGGACCATCAGGTCCAGAGTCCAGTACATTAACCAGAGGCTACCACAGTCCCACTAGTGAGTCGTGTGACATATGCAAATCAGGCTATTGGCTTAAACCTAAACGTTAAGGTAGAAATAATAATAAACCAGTTTTTATAAATTATGCGTTAGTTTAAAATTTTGTATTGATCTCAACATCGATTGCATCAGCCAATCGAGGCAGTCGTAGTTTTTTGCTAAGTGAAAACAACAATTTAATTGTAATTATCCTCAAGAATACATCACACAGATCTCCCAAGATTCATAATACTTAGTAAATAATGTGTCCTTAAGAAAACAATCCTGAAATAATAATCGGACAAAAAAATGTAACAAATTACATTTGTGTTGGGATGTAACACATTAGTTATTTAGCCGTTGTACCAAATCATCATTAAACTTCAACAGATCATCCATCGTAAGACATACTATTTCTAAATGTCTCTCCACCTGTACATTGTTTATGACCTAAAATAACGTGTTTACAGAGGTTGCATGTAGTTTGGATATTAGCCTCAGCCAGATTTAAATGTGTGTTATTGTAATATAATGTCCAGTTGTATGGTGTTGTAAACTGGCTTTTGCTACAAGCTGTTTCTAACAAGGTCACTTGTTAAAGTGTAAGTCTTTCGTAACTCTTAGCTGCATTAAAAACTAACCACACATCAATCAAGCTGACTTCATATTCCGGTGTTCACCTCTAGCATCATAAAGAACAATGTGACTTTATACAGGTATTGCACATGTGGCCTGAAGACCATTAGCACCACCTGTGCATTTTTATATGATCACACTGTGCTGCTATACCGTCATATAACAGCAGCTCACACATATTAAACAGGAATAAACTGCGCCGGGACCTTGTGCGCTAGAGTCACCATGTAGATTGTGTTACACCACTGTATAGGCAGTTTTTCCATCGCTGAAAATCACTCTGACCTTCGTTTTGGAAAAAAGAACATGTGAGTGCAATGTAACGGATCCTCTTGAAGGGTGACACAACACGGAACTCGACATATTAAATGATCAACTTTTCCAAGTATTAACTTTTAAAAAGCAACCCATAAAGGTCATGGGGAAAGCAATTTAACTAGGTGCCATAACATGGTAGGAGTATAAAACATAATGGACGGAATAAATCGCCATTAGATGGGCAAGATCCTGATTTATTGTGATATTCTACAAATTTGGAGGGTATTAAGAGTGGCCTAAATGATCGCATTAACCAGTAACATAAAAAGTAAAATTAAAGATGTATGTAAGTTACAGCATGGCAAACCTGGGTGAGATAAATTTCCCAGAGATGATAGCGCTTAAGTTTCTTTCAGACAGCCCACGCTAATGGGAGGGTCCGTTCAGTTTTTGGAGCTCATTAAAGCCACCTGATGAGAGGCCTCGTAAAAATGAACAGAAATTAGAGGCTGTAATTTGACAGAAGAGCCTAGGCAACAATAACGACAGGGCATAAACTGACAGTGGCATGATAAGACTAACGCTCTGCCCTGTTAAGGCTTAGCCTGAGCAAATGTCATTCATATTTTAGCCAGTGAGCCACGCTAATTGGCTCTGGCTTTCTTCTGCTGAATTAAATTTCAAGATTCTTTCACCTCACCTTTAAAGCTGAATCATTTGAATTCAAAAGAAAGAGGACGGGAACCAAGTTTAGAGAAGGAGACAGAGGTGAGATGAAGGAGGAGAAGATTAAAAAAAAACCTTTTCCTACTGACCTTTTTAATGAAATAAAATTCTCCCTTCTCTACATTTCCCAGCCATAATTGCCTGATTATGTTGTTATAGACTCAACTTTCATCAGTGTTTCCCCTCCATCTTTGAGATTTGGGACTTTCAAAGGCCAATATGCACCTCATTTGGTCTGCCTGCTCTAGGCCACAGGTAAAGGAAAAAAGGTAAACACTTTGTGCTTACAGGTAATTACCCCCTTGGTGTGACCGGGGCCAATCAGTGGAAGCTGACCCTTATGATAATAACCCTCAGGGCCATATTGTATTTCTTTTGACAGTTTAATTAGAAATTCAGCTGTAGGGGCACAAAGCAAGCTCCACCATGAATATTTAAATAGTGACACCAAACTAGGAGAAACGAGAAGGGGGGGAAAACATGAAAGAGGCCTCAGTGAACTACATGACAGACAAGGGGATATTAGTCAAGCGATTCTAATCAATAATCTCTTGATCTCTTACATATTAATTCAGATTCTGCTGGTATTAGGCTCCTTAATATGAGCACAGGAAAAGAGAATGAAGCATTTTGGGTGAGATCAGGGTGTGCATGGGTGAATGAGGGAAAATGCTGAGCTCTGGGGCTTGAGACATACTCCTGGTGTAGATTCAATTCAATTCAATTCAATTATATATATATAGCGCTTTTTACAACGGAGCGGTGTAACAGCTTTACATTAATACATTATCTTAAAAGGCCAGTCCCAAGTTATGCAAGCCTAGGGCGACAGTGGCAAGGAAAAACTCCCTAAAATGGTAAGAAGAAACCTTGGGAGAAGCTTGATCAGGAAGCAGGAAGCAGCCAAGAGACAACTTTTTCAAAAGGAAAAACCCTACATTTTTCTTAAGCTCACAAAGATTCAAATGGAGATTGTGGATTGAAGTACATGACATGAAGTTTGCAAATTTTGGCTTCAACCGTTGACCATTTTATATATGGTCCTTATACCATTGTTAAAACAACAAATCTTTGTTTGATTTATATATGTATTCATGTAAAGAAATATCTCAGTCTTGACTTGTAATGTAATGTATTGAAAAAGTATTGAAATGAAATTGAAATGTATTTAAAAGTAGTATAGTATAGTATAGTAACGTATTGTTTTCTGAACAACTTGATGAATAAATTTTATATTTTATAGGAGTCACACATTTGCTTATAGGTGTTACGGATCAATAGATATAATGTGGGTGTTTTTTCTTTTTTTTCTGTTGCACTATACAAAAGCTTAATTAAAATTTATAATAACACTGTCTTATTTTAATTAGTATTTTTTACCACATATTTTGTCTTCAGCATTTTCTGTTGAGTGACACAAAGAGTCACTTCTGTACTGATAATGATATAAACAAAACCCTTCGGACCTAACAATGGTGACTGTAGTGCTGTATGCAGTAGTTATGAGCCAGCGTAATGATTCTAACACAGCGTTCCATGGTAGGTGATCTGTTTAATACATAAGCCATTTAATTTACCAACACTGGAGGAGCTTGGAGAGATGATGCTCATATGTATTATCAGAGTGAGTTGTAGGGGAGATGATAGATTAATTACAAGTTAATCCAACGGTGTTGGTTTGCAGTGGCGTGCCGAGGGACGCCGCATCCAGCTCATTTATAAAATCAAGCACCCAGGCTTCTTATTAGAGCTGATGTTTATTCACACTGCACTGTGGTGGAAGAGGCTGCAAATGTGTCATGAATTAATGATCCTCCTTTCTGCTCATATACATGTGAGAGCATTTTTTTTAATACCCGGCCTTCGAACTCTCCACACTGTAACAAGACACCCTGGAAAACACGGTCGTTGCTGAAGAAAAGCAGATCCTGCTGAATAGGGGTCAAAGGAGTGTCTTCCATGGGAACTGCATAGTAAAACATGAGTGGACATCCATATTCATACGGACGCTCCACAAGGTCAATGAGAGGTTCTAATATCGCTGTATGTGTTCAAATTGTAAAGACTTAGCATTGAGCCACTTATAGAAAATATGCAGATCAAATTGGACTATGCTGCAGCTGTTAATAAGAAGGTTACAGCCCAAAAAATAGATATTTTATTAATGAGTGGGAGAAGAAATAACTTTCCTACTTTGCTAAAGAATTTCTCACAGCATTTTTCCTAATTTGCAAAAGTAATACGCTTCACAGATCCATTGGAGCCGAAAAAGACGGAAAAGAAGGTGTGGGGGGGATGAGAACTAAGTAAGAAAAACACTCTTAGTTCACTATTTCTACACTCATCAGTGTCAAGAAATGAGACTGATGAAGCCGCTAAAGCCAAGGCTTAATGAGATACCATTTCTCCTACAAGTACTAATACCACAGCCATCTCTTAGGCATGGTTAACATAAAGACAAATCATTGCGGTCTGGTGCAGGATGTTTGACAAGCTAAGGAAAGCGGCAGCATCGACCGCAGTTGGACTCCTGATATTTTTGGCCAGCGGCAGCGTGAGAAAATGTGGCTTTGCTGAAGAATATTCCGGGGGAAGACCGAGATCTGGAAGTAATTAAGAAAGACTCAAAGCAAGTAAATTCCATATCAGCGGCGCACACGTCTTCGACAGGAGTATTTTGGTGAGGTTTACTTTCTGGAGCTTAGCAACATAAATTTGTTGTCACTGAACTATTAAACACAGCAGACACAATGTTGGCAGGAAGCACACATGGGAGGCATGGAATTGATTATGGGAGAGTCCATGAAATAATAAATAACAAATGGGCCCACTGCTGGACTTTAATATCCCTTGACAACACTCAACTGTCAATGGCTTCCATCAGCAGCTTCTGCCAGAAAAGGCAGGATTTATCCCTCTTTTCCACAGATGGATGGAGAGGAAATGCCAGCAGCTAGTGGGAATCCAGAAAAAGATGAGAGGACGAGTTGGAAAATGAAGCGGAGTACTAAGACGATGATGACGGTGGAGGATGAAATATGTTCTGTCCTAGAGACATAAATGTTCTTCGTCCCACCCCTGCTGTTGACCAAAGCTGTGCAATCTGGGAAGTGAATTGTTCAGGTCTTCCTGGATTCCTGGCTATGATTTAAATCTGGGTCAGGTTTCATACAGTGTTGTGTGCACACCTGGCTAACACGTTAGATCACACAGTGCGCTTATAAATCAGGGTTTTAATAGATACAGGCCAAGCTTATTTACAGCCCGTGTCCTTCTGTAAAAGGAAAACACACAGAGATCGAATCTATTTAATTCCTCTGAAAGTATATATGCCTGTTTTTCTTTTACACTGCAAGAACGCCGGTAACGCGATACATCCATACATCCAGAGAAAGGAAACTGACAAAGACAAAAGGATCAAATTATGAATTTTCCCCTGTTCCTTTTGCTTCTCTCTACCTCGCCAAACCCTCTTGAATGTAACACTCAGAAGTGAAATGAGAAGACCCCAGTGGTTCGACTCTGGAACCTATATAAACAAAGGTCTACATTTGCAGTGGACCAAAACTCACTTGCTGCCAGCAATCCATCAGGTTTGCTAAGGCATATCATGTAACGTTAGCTTTTCTGCACCTCTGTAATATAGGTCCTGCGATAAATCGGAGTTTATTCGAAAGGATCTAAACCAACATCCTGAAATGGTTTACTTATATCAGTGGCGATCAGAACCCTCTGGACCATTTAGGTCGCAATTATTCTCTATATTCCTTTAGTTGTCTTGGTTGTCTTGCACGTCTTCACAAATCTACATGGTGCAATGTGACTGAAGAGAGGAGACAGTATATTAGTAGACTATTTAAACAACACTTATTCTGGTCAGGATCACAGGACACCAGCGAGCATGTGTGGGATTGCCATGGTTTAGCGGTTAAGTGGACTGTGGACCGGAAAATCTAGAGTTTAAACACCACTCACTGAAATTGGGTACTTGAGCAAGGCTCTTAACCTACAAGTGCTTAGATTGTAATTTGAATCAATTGTAAATTGCTCTGGATTAAGGTATCTGATAAATAACTAAACTTGTGCTTTTACACAGGAGGAACTTTTTCGTAGTTTTTATGATTGTGATCTCTTTGTTGTGCGCTCGTATTGCAGGAACTGTGGATGACTGAAGTTAGTATACCGTGTATAGGGACTTTTTCTATCCTACTTCAAGTTAGTGATTTTTCTCAGTGAACAAGGACCTTGAGTGATGTAAGTTTGATGTGATTGGTCTAGATGTAAGAGTATGACAATTGGTCCTGGTGCAGTGGCACAAGTCTATAGCAATTAGTCCAGATTCAAGTTCTTGTGTTGTGTTCAATTGTCATGTTCAAATATGTGCTAAAGGAGGCACAACGTGACACACAGCATTCCTACTTTTGATGCAAGTGCAAACCAAAAAAACCCAGAATTAATTAACTTTTCAAGGAAGCTCTTTGAGGGATATTTCCTCCAAATTCAGCGAAAAATCACCTACTGTAAATGTATCCTGATAGTTTGGGGTTCCCGTTACAGTGGAATAGGGTCCTGAAGCAATGGGCTGGCGTCTTAGAATGGAGCATCATCAGAGTGTCCTATAATAGTTTAAAGTTTTAGAATATTTTTGTGCCAAATGGAAGTCATCGTTATGTTCATGCCTGTATATGGTCACTGTAACCCTAATGTCTGCCTTGTTTGAAACATTTCCCTACAGTCCTGTAAATTATTACAGTGGAGCAAACAAAAGGTGTTGCACATTTGTATGGCTGTTCACGCTTCTCCACTGGGAGTGCAATAGCTGGCTCATCCCAAACCACATTTTAGGTTTTAATAAGATGCAACCACTGATGATGCACTAATGTGACATACTAATTAATAAAATAGCATGCTGTGTAGGGTGCAGATCAACATTGCAGGTCGACTTGGAAACCTGGTGGTAGAAGTTTAAATTTACAGAAGCAGAATGCCCTTACTCAGAGTGACTTGTTGTAAGGCTTTGTATAGAATTTTGTATAGAACTTTCTTCATTGCGCTTAACCTCTATTACAACATCAAGGGCCAATAACACCAGACAACAGCAAAGGAAAGGTGTGACGAATCCAAGTTTTACATTTTTTGGTTAATTTGTCAACAGTAAGTTATATATGATCACAATATCTTTGCTAAAACAGCAAATATAAATGTGGCCTAAAACTTCTGCACAGTTCTATATGTCCATATGCATCCAGTAAAGTATCTGTACAACACAGAGCATGGAGCAGCTGCATGTTCACATATTCTGTATGTGAAGCTACTGA
This sequence comes from Parotocinclus haroldoi, assembly GCA_034779995.1. Lineage (NCBI taxonomy): Eukaryota > Metazoa > Chordata > Actinopteri > Siluriformes > Loricariidae > Parotocinclus > Parotocinclus haroldoi. The sequence continues at coordinate 385 of JAUZST010038614.1, read as the reverse complement.
ATACACTAACATCATCAAACAGTTTTTCTGCAATCTAATGTGGGGACAAACCTGATCCGGGTCACACAACCCCCTTCTCACGGAAAATTGATTGAACCCAGCCCTGGAGAAGCTTGGGAGACCAAGCATGCAGTATGCATACACCCGGAGTCAACGAGGAAGCAGCAATGCAGAGCTAGATGTATGCTGCCCATGGAACAACCATTAGGACCGCTAATGGCAGGAGAATAATTCAATTAGATTCAATTTTATTTAAATAGCGCTTTTTACAACGTAACAGTGTCTCAAAGCAGCTTTACAGTAATACAAGATCTTAAAAGGCCAATCCCAAGTTGAGCAAGCCTAGGGCGACAGTGGCAAGGAAAAACTCCCTAAAATGGTAGGA
>JAUZST010038613.1:0-54519 GCA_034779995.1 Parotocinclus haroldoi | reverse complement strand
GAGAGAGAGAGAGAGAGAGAGAGATCATGTCTTTAAGGGGAGTACTAATGACTTGACCATAGGACTGCTTTCCCACGCAGCTTTGACACTAATTTATAATTTTTATGACTCTCTCAAGCGACAGCTAAAGCAACATCAGCCACCTTAAGCACACCCTATGCACGTTATTTAAAGGGCTCTTAATGAGAGGTAACTCGGGCACAAACTGATCCCCATCATATCTCTCTAATGTATTCATCCATCAACATATATACTAACTTTTCTTACCCTAAACTTACTCTTTTGTATGATATAACAACAACCAGAAGTCCTAAAGGGGACAGAAAAGTCATTTATTTCACCACCCTATCATATCGTTACTGTATTTAGAGCTGCAAACGATTTCCATTCTTAAAAAAGTTGCATGTAGTTACGTGGTAAGTGTTTTAAGGGACAGAAATTGAGGCTAATAAAGTTTACCAATTACCCGACTTGCTTAAGGGCTTCAGAGAATGCATGGAAATGGAAATGGTGAAAGAAACTGTGGCTGTTCTGAAGCTTGTATTATAAGGATCTCGTTTCGCAAGCTCCTTCAGCTGCATCTGCCACATTGTTCATGTATGTATATGCATGGTAATGGACAATAGGTAGGGGACGAATAAAAGGCCTGGGCCTCCCTGTGAAGGCATCCATCGCCTTTGTGTGGCGAATGGGAAAGCTCAAGAGCACACAGTTTGGGTGAATACTGCTACAACCCAAACACAGACACGGACCACGCTAAAGAGCCTGAACAGCGCCGTACAGCGCGGGATGTACGAGTACAGCAACAACGTCTGATTGTTCAGACCTGCCGTCTAATATGACATGAAGTGAATAAAGGTGTGGAGTTAAAAGAAAGAAGAAAGCAAAGAGCAGAAAAGAAGGAAAGTAACTTTGAAGTGACTGAAAGTGCCACACCCAGGAGAGAAAACAAAGAGATGGAAGGCTTAAGAAATGGAAAGGAGACAAAAGAACAGAGAAAGAGCACCTGCATAATGGGAATCTTATCTAGCACTCATTTAGATATTCTTGGGAGATACTGAGCTATGCATGAACTCATGCACACGCTCAACAAGATCAAACCCACTTCCCTGTTACTTAAAGCAGGCCATGGAAGACCTTCTCATGTCTTGTATTCGCTGAATGCAGAACAAATTGACATTAAGATTTGCTTCATTTCAGCTCTGACTGTCTTGTTTAATTGCTGGTCGCTAATGAGGGCGTTATGCATGATTTCACCTCTAGCAGGCTATAAAATGCAGGCAGTGGCCCTCAGTTACAAAAGCTAATGAATGTGTAATGATTAAAACGCTTCTTTTCTACAGAGGACCAGGCTATTAATGCATTCCCCTAACACACCCACTCTTTTCAGTAGCTCTCTCTCTCTGAGGAACTGAGCTGTCGGAGCCATGGTATGGGGTAACAGGCGGATTTTTTGTCTCCGAGTCACTGGCTATATTGTTACTCAGTGCTAGACAACGTTTAGACCCAGTAGTCCCTCTTATCCCATTATGTGTGTTGGCAGTATGTCTTCTCTCGTAACATATGTGCCTTCAGAGCGAGACCTTTTTTAACACTAAAGTGTTAACAACCCACCAGGTTGTCATTTATGTATTTTCTTCAACATGGTGCCAATGTTGACGCAAAATACACATTTGAAACAAAAAATAAAATAGAAAAGATGGATTTAGGCTGTCAAGACTCAAACAGAACATACCAAATCCCCTAATTAATGTTGACTTATTACATAATTATTTATTAATGATAGCTATATTAAGTGAAGTCTGCAACTGTTGTGATCAAACAACATTTCTGCGGTCAGTCCGCAGCCAGACAGGGATCGCACAGCCTTCAGTGTGACTTTGTTGTTGTCTTTAGGCCCCGGCCTGTCTGCACTTGACAGAATCAAAGCACTTCTGGATGTGTGTGGGTGCTAAAGCTGTATTGCAAATGTTACAGCAAATAGGATGTTAGTTTTTATTTTGATCATGATTCCATGCTGACAGAATGGTGACCGCACCGAGGGTCCTGAATACATTACACTGATGAGTGGGAGGTGAATTAGTCTAAGTGCCTTGCTCAAGGGCACACAGTACATAGCCGCCTGGGACCTGAATCAACCACAGTGAAGACAGACATGTGTGTGACATGTATTTGTCTGTATATATACAGGGCTCTGCTCCAGCCCAACTACAAGCTGAATTGGTCAAAGCTGATTACAGACTGAACGTTACAAGGAAGTATAGTTGTACCTTGGTTCTAGTCTTTAATTTATTCCAGAAAACGTTTCAACTACCAAGTAATCTTCTCATAAAGAATACATTTTAATTAATTCCCCCCTTTTAATTAAAATCCGCACTGTATAAGGCACTATATGCATTAATTAATTTGTATTATACAGGTGCTCCCTAATTTAAAAATGCTTCATAAGTTAAATGCATCACAAACTTAAGAGTTTAACAAGAGTTTGACAGAGCAGCCAATACTGTATCATAGCAGAGATATGGAAAGGATACAATGTAATGATAAGCAAGTTAACGTTTAAAACACGTACATTAATTAACAGTTGGCCGAACCTTTTCTACTCAAAATGTGTCGACAACCAAATTTGACGAGTTCCGAGGCGGTCGAGAACAAAGGTACCACTGTATATTATATTTATGGTGTTTCTAGCAATTAATGTGTGCACATATTTGAGCAAGCATAGTCCCCGGTGTAGACCAGTTTCCATAGTCTCTTCCATAGTTCCATGCCAACACTCAAACGGTGGTGGGCTAGGGTCATTAGATTTATGCGTCACACAAGCTCCTGGAAAAAGTGATCCTATGCCATCATTTCATAAATAAACGAGTGTCAAGCTAAAGTGCACACAGTTCAAAGCACAAATAATGCTAAAGGGTCCCTCCCTAATTCCAGGACATTGGTCTGGTTTATAAGAAAATACAGTGAAACACACAATGAATTAAAAAGACTAAGAAACTTTAAGCTTAGCATAGCACAAATCCACAGAGGCAAAATCTGCTATGGAGATGGAGCGGTATAATGACAAGATTCCCCGTCGGGACAGAAATCTTCACTTCGCTCGTTAACAAGAGCAAACAGTGGAGCTGAGGCATACGCCAATACATTACATTACAGATAAAGAGGTCTTTCCTTGCGAGGACTACTCATTTATATTGGGATTACGATTGGTAAGTTATGCTATATCTCAACCACCACCTAACCTACACCTGAAGGACATGTTGTGGCTCTTAAAATTGGTTAGTCAAATAAGATTTGCAATATTAATTTAGTAAAACATTAGTTTGGTTTGTGAGGACCGACAGAATGTTCTCACCAGGTCAGATATGTAAGTTCTATCCTTGTAGGATCCTTTTGGAAGGTAACCATATAACAAGATTAAATCTGCATATCTTAATAATATTAACAAAGCATGAAAAGTAATCACCCCTTACAATAGCACTTATAAAATCTCACTGTATTTTCAAGCACAAATCCAGCACCATTTCAGCATTGCGTTTTTCTCTTTTTTGAAGCTGTGATGTCCACAGAGTCAATGGAACCAGGAGTGAATGAGGGGCAGCACCTTAGATATGGGGCAACTAATTTTCCTCAGTGACCAGGACCAGGTGTTATTGGTCAAATGTCTAATCACCTCAATCACATCTCCTCTTCTCAGTATGTCCTTTAAAAAGCACTCTATTAAACCCTCTCTACCACCACTTCACATACTGAAGTATTAGAGATACAAGTGTCAGAGAGAGAGATGCAAAGACAAAGCGAGAGAGCGAGGATTGATGAACAGCTGATAACATCCATCTGCTCAGAATGGCTCTCAGAGGAGTGTGACTAATTCTATGATCAAACACAGCGATTAAAAGCTTCCATCACTTTCCTATTAAATATGAAGTGCTCAGTGCAATTTGCACGCATGATAAAAGCACACAAGAGGTCTTAATAACTCAAGTAATAAATCTGTCACACTAAATGCAATGCTGACAAGAAGACAATTTACAACATGCATCAAGCTAATCAGGAACATAAAAGAACACTTGTAACAAGAGCTACATACGACATTTAGTAACAGAGACTAGTCAATATTTCAACACAAATCTGTACATTTGGTTATTGTTTGTAATGTTTTGTCCCAAGCATCTTTTATTCATTTTTGTTTACCATGTTTTAATTTATCCTAGTCAGGGCTGCAGTTGGGGGCATGGTACTTATCCCAAAGAGCACAGGTATGGGCGTAAGCATGCAACTCTTGAGGAACAAGCCCATCATTGGTCCAAACAGTCACTGCTGCAAGGGATGATTCCTCAGCCAGCGTCACTTCGCCGTGGGCAATTATGCGGCCAGGGACTGGAAACGAGTCACCACAGTGATGGGCTAGAGAACTGCTGTTGAGAAAATATCTTCAAAAAAACCTCTTCAGTGTACATGTAGTCCCCGATTTATGACAGGAAAGCAAGGTATGCTGAATTAATCATAAACCGAGAAGTTTAGGATACTGTACATATCATAGCAGAGCTTACCCTGAACATGCTCCAAATGACCTGGACCACATTCCTGACTACATTTCCCAACACTCACCACCCATGCTACATGAACCCTATGTCACACGTGCAGATTTATCTCAGGAGAGTGTCGTACTGAGTATGGCTTGCCTGGGGGAAAAGTTCAAATTCACAATACACTCTCTATTAAAAGTATTAACTGATTTAAACTCACATATCACCTTCTAATGAGAAACAGAACTGTGTTGAATTGAATAATACAGAATGCGTTTGAACATAGCAAACCAGAATGGAAAATTAACTTGCACACCATTCGCCGTGTCTTAATTCTTTAAAAGAAAGACAAGCTACAGCGAATGATGGTTCCATCTATGTCAGGCGTCCTATAGGCATAAAATTGGTGTACGCCTACCAAACCCCCCCTCCCCCCCAAAAACACACACATCAACTATCCAAAACAACGTGTGTGTGTGTTGGTGTGTGTGTACGCGTGCACACCTCATCGCTAATGAATTTAAACTGATGGGGTGGCTGGTTTAAAGTAGCTGTTACCCTGGCAATAAGAGCCCATTAGCACATGAGAACAATAAGTACCACTTAAAACTCTGCACCAGGTCCATTTATTCAAATCAAATGCCCAAAAATATCCTGTGTTCCCCATCGTTCCATCTCTTCCTCCATCAATACCAGGCCTTTTCTCGCTTCCCTCTATAAGCATTTTTCATGAACAAGTCTAAAAAAAAAAACTGGACTTGATTAAAGCTCAAGCTGACACTAATGCAGCAGTATCACTTCCAAATGTTCCGCTCACAACCAGGGCTATTCACAAGCCTTTATTGGTTCATGCAATAATCCCTGTCTCCATATTCTACAAGCTAGGAGTGAGCAGGAGTGGGTAGTAATATCATATTATTTACACAAATTTCTAAAAGCGCAACATTACCGACACAATAAAAGCTACTCAATTCAAAAAGCACAAAGCAATAATTCAACAGTGAATACATTTATGTCTACACAGTTCACAAAAATTAGGGAATATTAAAAAATGAAATATTCCCTAATGAAATATCCTCTAGTTTTTGCAAGCAGTGTAATTGCCAACCAGTTTTCTATGTTGGAAAAAAAATCCAACATAAATATTTTGAGCACAACTCAAAAAGGTTTTGAACCTTGTGCACACAAACTGATATTTTTCCATTACCCAAAAGGTTTACTTAATTACAACAAAGGCGTTTGGTTGTGACAATTCTTAAGTCTAAATTCACATTTTTCTGACTTAAACATTCACTTCAAAACTATACAGAACTATACAGAACTACAGTTCAGGATGTCCAGAAGGATTTGGGGTATAACCCACAGCTCCTGAACAGGAACCAGTCTATTCAGGGTTCATGCATACATGGAAAGAACATACAAATTCCACACAGGTAAAGACTGGGATGGACTTAAACTAGGGCCTCTTTGATCTATGAAGTGAGAGGCCACTCTGAACACAATGTAACATCTTCTGATTGCTTATTAAATTACTTGTGAGTAAGAAAAGAACTGTACCCATTATAAATATATTTGCTGCACTTAAAAATTGATATTATTCTCATGAGTAAAAGGGTTAAAGGTTTGCTACGGCATCCAATAAATGATACGTTTTAACATTTTTATATATTTCTTTTATTCATGGACCTCTATGAACATCTTGAGCGAGAGCTTAACAAGTAAAGATTATACTCAATGCTTAATAAGTCACATGTACAATAAAGCTGCAAATTGTTTTGTTCAAATCAAATATTCAGTATTTATGGGAAATACTGTAGCTTTGTCTTTAATATCGACTGAAAACCCCCTCATCGTTCTACCCTGCTCTCTTTATACTTTAAGTTGCCAATTGAGTGAAACATGTGCCACATACTTTGAGTTAGAAGGGTGAACGTGCAAGTTAAAAAGGCCAATGACACGCAGCAAAGATACCGATAAAGTGGGGGGGAAGTACAACAAATGGGTTGATATACACTACTGGCCAGCAGAGGGCACCAAAGAGCCAGAAAAAAATCCAATCAACCAGCTTCTGACTTCTTCCTAATAAAGAACAAAAGAAAGCAGTGCTGCACCTGCGTACAGCTTACGTGTTATAAACAGTTAAGGACAGTATAGTTATTTCTACTACAACGTCTTGTAGTTTAACAGATAATGACTAAATAGCCAAGATACTGCAGTGTTTCCCATACATTTATTTACTGAATACAGAAGCTGCGGCGGCTGCAATGTGACTCAGAAATCCCCCACCACTTCACTTGCATGTATTATGACAGCAAATTTAGGAAATATTACATATGAGAATTATTACAGGTAACTACAATGACAGAATTTTTTTCAATATTGAACTATTAATCTCCACTCTCTTGTTTGTACACAGGGCTTGAATAGTAACGTTAGGAGAGTTGACTTGGCCTTAATGTTTGTTTGTTTCTCGAAAAGATTGAATGCCTTTCGCAGGGTGGATTTCAAATGTCTTTTGTGGCTTTCTGTGGTCTCGGTTATGGCTTTAATTTAAGACCATAGTGCCAAAATGTAAATGCTGCATCTAGCAAAAACACCCTAATATCAGCACTGTCCAACACAATTTTTTCTTTTCTTTTTGTTATGATATGTGGTAGGACCCAAGGATGCGGGAGTGACGGAATCCCACGATGTATAATGATAACGGGGAAATAATATAGAAAAACTAAAAGGGGAAGAAGAGCAGAGCGAAAGGCACCGAAGCGCCAACGGGGCAGGTGTGCAGAGAGCACGATTTGGGACGTCTTCCAAGTGGCGAGGCACGGAGGTAGTCCGAACGCCAGAGAGCGCGCATATAGCGTGGGTGCAAATAAGTCGCGGAAGACGCCAAAGCGCCAAAAGGACGAGCATATGAGCTCGGCCGCACTTGTAGCGCAAATGAGAATAAAACGCAGAAGGCGCCGAAGCACCAGAAAGCAATCATGAACTTGGGCACGCATGTGGTGGTCGGGTGCACGTACTGAGTGGAGACGACCTAGCCACGAACAGCGCTAAAACCCGCACCTATATAGCAGAAAAAGCAGCAGGATATAAACCGCCTCACCGATTGCTCTGTAATGGCCACCGGCGAGGACGGCCGAACGCTCTGGGGCGAAAGGTAGGAACCCTAACACTTTTTTGTACTCTGTAAGGCAAGTGAAGCTTCACTGTAAAGCTGTGTGCACTGATTGACTTAGTCCCTATTTACCCTGAATGCTCATGCTTACTTTCTCATGCAAATAGTGGAAAATGTCTTTGTGTGGCAAGGCAAAGTGTTTCCTATTGTGTTTATAACTTAAGTATATATTTGAAACTAAAGTATGGAACTGACTGAGAAGCTGTGCATTTCACCCTGGTGGATACACTGCAAAACATTTTTATTACTCTCCCTGTTCGTCTGGTGGCATTGTTGCAAAGACAGTAATAGTGTAGAATGTTTTATTCCACTTGTTTCTACCCAGCAGTGTGTCAACTTTCTGCCACAGAAACTAATTCTCGAATGGAAATTAGTCCACAACTGCCCTTCAATCAACAAGTGGTTGTTGTGCTGTAGAACCTCCTCCCTCCTCATCATCATCAACATCAACATTAGCATCTCAATCAGCCAAACACCGCTCATCATGTAATAAAACTTTGTGTTTAATAAAAATTCCCGCTGTGCTGTGCAGTTACGTTGTCATTACAACATAGCCTTACTAATAAGTACGATAACCCTTACAGACCACAAGCCAACTGTATATGTGAACCGACACTGTCTGAACGGATGTTCTTCACCTTATCAACTGACAACAACATGCACTTTATAAGTCAAAAGCTAAATTAATTCAGAAAGCCAAAAATGATTATCAAGTAGAAAACTAATTGTGTCAGAGCCATCTGTCCCAAAATCTGAAAGCAGCTGCTCTCAAAGCAGCATCTTCCTGCTCCAAATAAAATGGGTTTAAATCTAAATTCCTCAGAGACTCGTTTGCCAACCACAACTCAATTACTGCAGCCGTGATGGAGGAGGAGGGCAGATTAGAACCTAAACTAAATTAACCCAGCCAAACATAGTCAGCTAGGCTCAGTAAGCATGATGGAGTGAGAGCAGGGTGACAGAGAAAGCACTGAGTCGAGGTTAAAACAAATAAACTTACGAATGCACACATACACAGCAACACATACACAAACTCACCCACAAACACACCCAACATAGAAACGAATAATCAGACATGACATCTAGACGTTACTTCCTTCTTTTCTGTAATGCCGCCTCAGAATCCATATATTTTTTCTCTTACATTCTTGCATTGCTTATTTTACTCGCAGAGACATAATAAGTATCAATGAGGTCAAGTCAAATTGATTTATATAGTGCCTTTTACAAATGGTGCATTGTCTCAAAGCAGCTTTACAATATTATATTATCTTAAAAAAACAATCCCAGATTGAGCAAGCTTAGGGCGACAGTGGCCAGGAAAAACTCTCTAACTGTTAAAGGAGGAAACCTTGGGAGGAACAAGTGAACCAAAGAGGGAACCATCTTTCTTAGGTGACCCAGATGCTAATTGAAATAGTTATGTTTGTATTATTAGTAACATTAAGTAAATAATAACAAATAAATTAACAAATAACAAATTCATAATAAATAAATAAATAATAATGCAAAAGATTATTTAACTTGACTGGAAAATATTTGTTTAATTTTTTTCATTAAAAAAAAAAACCCATCCTGTTACCTCCCACTTATTTCGGTCAGGGTAACACAAAGTTTATAGTGTAAAAATACACTTTTATCACAATTGTTGGTTTCATTCAGTACAAATGGTGTGTGTAAACAATGCAAAAAAAAGCACATTTTATTGTAAAAGTTCTTAAATAAAACTTGTATCTTGAAACTTGAAGATCCCTGAAATGAAAATAAATGTGTAGAAACGGAGGTTTAAAACTGTGAACACAAATTTATGTGTACAAATTATGTATCTTAAATGACCGAATGTAAACTTTGCTTTAATTTCGGAAAAATAACATTTCAAAATGTGTGCTTTTCTTGTATAAAATGTAACCAAAACGATGTTATAGTCGCCTGCAATGAAAACCCTAGTGCTGCTGGGGTTTTTAAACACTGTTCGCTCACTGCACTAGACACATCTACCATATTGCTCCACCTTGTAGATGTAAAGACAGAAACAAAAGCCCATCTGTTACTGCAGTTTATGTTAGTCATTTTCTCATCAGTGCCCAAAGGATGCTCAAAGGATATTATTGGCTGCTGGACAATATTCAGTTCACCAGTGACACTGGGGTGATATAAAACGGGTACGTGGAACTGATCAAATGGATAATGAGAGTAGAAACAGGTGTACCTGGTCATTTTTATTATCAGTGTGTCGCCCAAATATTAGCATTTTTCAACTCATATTTTGAAAGGAAATATTGTCCTTGCAATTGTCCAAATCCAGATTAACCCATTGTCCAGAATCCAAATGAGTTGATAAAAATCACTTTAATTTATGTTGAATAAGCTTAGCGTTGGGTGTAAAATTAATTATTAATTAGCTAGAGTAATATTATGGTAATGGAAAGTCCCCACACTGACAGACAAACTTGTCTGTGTGTGTGCGCATGACAGAGAGAGAGAGAAAGAAAGAGAGAGGGAGAGAGAGAGGGTGTAAGTCCACCTGTTCTTGCTGAGAGAAGGTACGATTTGGAATTGAAATGCTTTCACTCTTTTGTATCCGTCCTGTATCCAGTAGGGGACATGAAGCTGGGTGAGAGGCTGCAGGGGGGCAGCGCGTAACAATGCACTTTTTGGTCACGGTGCTTGACCAAAACCGCAAGAGTTAGTCAGGCAAAGCAAAAGACCAGGAATTTCTATTCAGCATTCCCGGCAAGGGGTCAGAACTCCCCCACCACTCCACTACTAGCTTAAGCCTGGCACAAACAATAGCAAAGTGATTGCTGGCGTAAGTCTACCATCCTCCACTGCCTGCCCAGGAGCATCCTCGTGCCACACTGGCAATAATTAGCATTTCATTTTTACTGGTTAGGGTCATAGTCACTTAATCAATGTTTGCTCATAAACTGGAAAGCCCAGAACAAAGAAGGGAAATGATGGTGTGCTTTGAGAGAGTTGTGCTTCTCTGCTAAGAACCACGCATCAGGGTCAGCAGGTTAATGACTAACAAAGATTCTTAACCTGCAGTCCTAGTCACAGCTAAGCTCCTTTGCTCACCATCCAGCAGAATAGTCCACTCAGGCTTATTTCATTGATATTGAAATGCTAATTTTAAACATACTTGGGTGAAAACTGAAACCATATGGTTTGTGTGTTTAGTTTAAGTACTGGATGTGTTTTACTAGTGTTTCTTGAGTGACACAAAAACATTTCATTATTGACAACTCAACAACAGTGAATATTGAAACAATAATACTGATTAGTGACAGTGATCTTGCAATCCAAATAATTGTGGAATAAGGGTCTTGTTCAAGGACCCAACAGTGGCAGCTTGGAAGAAGCTTGATTTGAATCCTAAGTCCAACAACTTAACCCCTAGGCTACTACAGTCCTAGTACAACTAGTGTTCACTGGTGTTAATCTGCTCTGACTGGTGCAGGAGTCTATAATAATACCTCAATTGTTGTTTTAATTATTTGTGAGCTGACACTATCACTCATTTACATATTCACATACGCTGCATTATGTAGTCAGACTAGTGCCCTAACCTAGCGTCCCACATCAAAACGCAGGACTGAGTGAACAAATGCTTAGACAAAATCCAGACACCAACAGCCAGCAGAGTCTGCGTGGTTAGATTAGCCAAATTTGTTAAATTACTCTGTCATGGCGAGGTGCTTTGGCTTTTAAGGACAGATGTCGCACAAAAGACAGCAATCTGCAAACTATAACCAATGAGAATATGAAGATTATGACCAATTGCAGCGATAAAATACACCGACAAGCACAAGTAAGGTTCACATGTTCTTACTGACCGTAAAAGTGTTGTTGTTACAAAATGTGAAAGCTTCTGCAGTTTATGCTACAGTTTTTTTTGCTTCAGTTTTAAGTAAATAAATAAAGACCAGTTTCCTTGAATTTTCATTCTGTTTATGTCATTAATAAGCAACAATTAATATTACATTCACGTCATTTAGCAAACAATCAATACAGTCTTAGAATCCAAGCAATTGTGGGTTAAGGGCCTTGTTCAGGGACCCAGTTGTGGCAGAGGTGGGATTTGAACCTTGGACATTCTGCTCCATAGTCCAGTACCTTAACCACTAGGTCACCACAGTCCCACATTTACATCCTATTAACAAAACCAAGCTAGCACAATGTAAGACTTTAGAAACACAGCTTCAAAGGTTGCAAACTCTTCAAATCATGCTTTGTCTTCTGTAAAATCGTTTCACTCTTAATACAAACTTTAGCTCAGGAATAAGATTAACACCAGCACTCATATGATTGATAGAATAGTAGCAACTGAACACGGAACACTGGAATATTTGTCATTTCAGCAGCTTCCGTGCCCCGACACACTAAAACAAGAGATTACATTTCATTAAGGCCTTGGCGTATTCCTATAATAATATAAATTATTATATAAGCTTAAAATTAGTCTAAAGCAGGCAGTGATAAGCAAGTGAGTAAGAAGCACAGTAACACTGCTCAGTCCTCACCAAACAAAAGCACTCTCACGCAATGAAGCTGCATGGTTCCACGTTAGCAAAAACGGTTCTTTATTTATGAACGAGATTATCATCCTTACGCTCTTCAATAATGAAACTGTTTTAACACCATACACACCTTCAGTTTACACCGAGTGTAAGCCTTTGCTCTGTAAGCTTTGATTGTTTACTACATGCGTTTGCCTCCATTTTCTGGTTCTGATGTTTTTGTTCTCTTTTGGCCAAAAAAAAACAGAGTGCCATTACTAGACAAAAATGTAAAGTAGCTGAAATTTTGGTGCAACCTTACCATGGATCACTTTTCCTTACTCACGTAGCACTATTTAATATTATACAGTCACTGCAGAGCAGTCACCACTCGAGATGTGACATTTGAACTCATATTGACTTGCAAAGTGCCTCTTAGCATCATGAACCCCTAGCCATTTTAAGAACAATGTATATTCAGCAGTGAGAATGCTGTGACGTAGCCGTTATACATGAAATACAGACTAAGGTAAAGTATATAATTTTGTTGTTTTTGTACATAAAGTAAATAAAGTATTTTTTTAAATCTTTTATTATGGATGTGACTTTTCTTAAACAATCCTTTGCAGGTTGAAGAAATCTCACAGCTTATCCTTTGTCCTATTAAAAAATGTAAAACGCAATTAAAGACTACACTAAGACCACACAATTCTATCTTACATCTTATTATAATGGATGATTTACATGGAACTTCCCTTTTAACTTCACTAATTTGGTTTCTTGTCTATTCCTGGAATACCAATAAAACCATTTCCAAGTGTTTCTTGTTATGCAGTGTCTATGGCTTTATTTGGTCTCCTGAGAGATACCGAGACAAGGATAACCTATCTCTGGTCAAAATGCTGATGGGAGCTTACAGAAAATCTATGCAACACCTGCCGTATGTCTAAAACTGTTAACACACACATACCCACACTTGCATACCCAAATTGACCAGTTCGGCCAGTGAATGGAATGAAAAACAAGGTGGTATGCGGGAAGAAATGCATGCGCGTGTTCACTAGGGGCTTTATTTCCTCACACACACTATACGATACAGACTTGTGCACCATCTAGTACTGTCACACTGTATTAGTGCAGATTTGTGTGAGACACAAGCACAGTGCTGCCCTGTCTGCATATCCACTCAGATTTAAATAGGATTACCGTACTGATACGGGTGCATAAGTGCTGGGGCAGAGAATACAGGGCAGTAGAATACAAGTTCTAATATGAAGGGTGTCATCAGGTAAATATATATATTTTTTAAAGGGAACAAACAAAGCAAATTCTACTCAAAGACAGCCTGCTGCTAAATTAAACATTCAGACCGTCAACACAAACAACTGTGTCAGCAGATTGTTGCACTACTCTTGGATAATTAGCAGTGTGTTTGTTGATTGGGTATAATGGGCAAAATGTGTGTACAGTTGTACTTCAGTACTTGTCATTAATTCATTCTAGAAGTGTTGTCTAGTACAGAACAATATTTCCCATTATTGAAGGAATAGTGTAAGTTGAATTAATCTGTTCCAGAACTACACTGTATAAGGAATTACATGCAATAATGGATTTTTATTGTACAGACACTCCCACATTTACGATGGGGATATGTTCGGGCAAATTTATCAGTTAATACAAGTTAAATGTATCATAAACCGAGGAGTTTATTATAATCTACTGTACCGACCTTATTGTTTAAAACACTGACAGTTGCCCAAAAAAACTTACAGTTGGCCAAAATCAGTAAAACCAAACTTATTTTACAATAAAGTGTCAAAAAATCCCATGTCATTTCTTAAATAATGTTTTGAAAGTGAGAAGCAAAAGCAAAACCCTTTGTTGGCGAATATAGGCTGGGGCTGCTCAGCTGGCACAAGACAGCTGTGCAAGACAGTATTGTATTACTCAGTGGTTCTTACTGTTTTCCTTTAGGTTGCCTCTCATCACTTACCTTTTTAAGACCAATCTGTCTTGTTTGCATTAAGAAACATGTACTCTAGATGTAAAGATAAAGAAAAACAGGAGAAACTGAGTGGAGATCTGAGTGAGAGCTATGTGACGCTGCGTCGTGAGCTGATGTGTCGGCTGAAATTAGACACAGCATTGATGCTGGAGTTTTTAAACACTGTCTTTACTTACTGTAAACTTAAGACACGTATCAAATGGATCCACCTTGTAGTTTGTGTTACTGCTTTGTCAGTGCTCACAGGATACCACCTACAGGTTAGTAGTGGCTTGACATTTTAGGCTGGTGGACTATTTTCAGTCCAGCAGCTACACTGGGAACAGAGAACAAACTAAAGAAGAAAATTAGCATGTAGAAAAACGAGCGCATCTGTCTAATAAGTGCAGTTGAAAAAAGGACTAGTGGAGTTATTATAGATAATAAAGAGGCCGGCGAGTGTACATCTGGCCGCTTTTCTAAATATCATCCTATATTTGCTGTAATGCTAACCACTAAAATGTTACTGTTAAAGAATGTTCTCAAACTAAAAAAAATACCCAATCATATGGAGGAGAAGAACAAAGTAAGAAGGGACCACAGTCTAACAGTCATATGTACAACATTTTAGCTTTAAAAAGTTGCTCTCTCAGTAACTAGGTCGACTAGGTCACCTCAGTCTGGGTCACTTAGTGCAAACCTTGTCACTTTCAGCTGAGTACAACTGGGTTCAGATTAAATACAAAAATAATGGAGTCACACTCATCACATACTGTAAGTACACACCCACTAACACATAAAAAACACTGATCTTTGTCTACGACCTATACAGCACAATACGATTCCCTACATCTAATTTAAAACCGAAAACATTCGACATTACAAAGAAATCAAAATGATATTTTTACTCCAAATGTACTTTTAATCGAGGAGTCTAAACTCTGAGCTTCCAGTTTCGGTTATGTGGTGTTCTCAGGCAGATTACACTTGGTGGATGCTTTGTAGAGAGATCAGACAAAGCAAATCTTGTTGTTACTGTATTGCTCTATGGTTGGAAAGCTGATTAAAACTACGTACAAACAGGTTTGGTGAGACTCATGTCAAGACCAGTACTGTTAAGAATGTAGGAGCTGTAGTTTTGGATTTGTGTTTTAAAGTTGTGGATCTTAAACAACTGTTAACAGACTGAACACATGCCCTTAGCTTTCCTTACACAATTAAAGTAAACAGGTTTTCTGATCGTCACAGCACAATAAATAAAAACTAAATAAAATATACAGTAGATAGTAAGGGTGTAACTATAAACTCTCAATTCGATTCAATTCAATTTCATAAACAAAAAAAATCCTTCCATTCCCTTCAATTAAGTCATGTAGTCAAGTACATGACTAGAAACCGGTTTTAAACTTGTAAAACGTTCTATTCTAGCTTCAGATCTTACATAACAATTAAAATAAATTATTTCTGAAGAATAACAATTCAAAATAAGGTGTACTTTTCTTGTACAAAAATTCAAGCGAGATTAATTTTCAGTCCCGTGCTATTAAAAGAGATTTTTAATAGTAGCTTTTGTTTGATAGTAATAGTTTTTAATTTTTTTTAAATTTTTTTTTTTTTTTAAATTGTGCTGTTAGAGAATCACCAAATATGAATAACTAAGTGCTATTTTAAATTGAAAATCAAAGTAAACAAATAAACAAACAAACTGAGAACGAAGGATATTTGCCATTGGGCATGACGTATGATTGCATCATTATGTTCAAAAATGCTATTGCATTATATGGCATAATAAATAGAGTCCCCACATTTTTGCATTGCGATGCATTGCATCACGATTTATTGTTACAGCCTAATGTAGTAGATAATGATTTCAGCTGAAATAAGCATTACTTCAGGTGTGTTGGTTTGTTTGTTTATTTGGTTAATATAACGTTGCTATCGGTGTCTGTGGCTATTTTGGCAACACAACGTTATATTTATACACAAGGTTATCTCAAGACTAGTCACATATATAGACTGAAGTCAATGTTAATTTAGAGTAATTAATTAACCTAGAGCACATCTTTGGACTGTGAGAGAAAACCGGAGTACCCGGAGTAAACCCACACAGAGCCGGGCAGGGCATGCAGACTGCACAGAAAGGACCCAGACCCAGACCGCTTCACCCTGGGATTGAACCCAGGATCTTCTTGCTATGAGGCAACAGTGCTACCCACTGAGAGGCTGTGCTGCCCATTTACTTTAGGTAAGTGTGATAATGTGTTTCACATCATTTGGCATTTGATGACACAGAGGGAAAGCCCTCTAACATATCCTTGATGCGTCCCTAAAATGACCAAACCATAAAAAAGTCATATCTCTTAGCCAGGCCAGCACTAAGGCCATTCATCACTAGCTCATCTTCTGCACGTCATTGTAGTCTGAAAACGGATCTTAAATCTTAAAACTACCGGATGCACTCAGTGATTACTAAACCTCTCTAGACTGGAGAGCAAGTGCATAAATCTCTTCTTATGGAGCAAAGGATGGAACAGACCTTAAGGAGGTCAATCTTATGGTCTCCAGCAGCACTCTGAAGAGCAGAGGTCACTAAAATAAGATAGGCACAAGCTGTGCTAGGACGGGAGCATAATAGCAGTCACATCACAGAGAATGACCATGGAAAATGAATAATATAATATAATAATATAAACAACAGCATCCAATCGATATCAGTGATTATCTAGAAGAAGCATAGAGTAAAACTGATGATCGTGCCAAAGTAAAGATAACAGACTCATTACAGCAATAGTTATTTGGCAGATATTACACCCAAAAGGACCAATAAATGGCTATGACACCTACAACCTACAAACCTATTCGAAAAATCCTGAAAGCTCTTACTGCATGTAATGACTTACAGTAGAAACAGGATCTGGATTTCCTCTCCCGGCATGACTGAGTGCGTCTGAGTGGATACTCCTCTCCATCTCTAGTGTCCACTCTAAGCACAGGCTTCGTGCTCCAAAGCGATTCAGGCCTGTGCTGGACTCTGGAGGTTAGGACTCGGCGACGGATGGTGCGATCGGCCTGGGTGCTGCAGGTGCCACCTGTATCCGGTGCCTGACACTGGGGCAGATGCTGAGCGTTGCCCATCTTATGGCTGCTGCTGGATTGCTTTCAGTGTCTCTCCTCATAGCAGATTCTGTAAAAGCAGGCTGCTGTTTAGGCACTACAAGCACTACACACATGTCTGATGGCTGCAGGTTCCTGAGGTCTCGGGGCGGTCTTCATACTCGGTCCCTCCTCTTTCTCTTTGCCCCTCACACTTTAGAGCTGTCCCCTCACTACCCCCTAGTCACTCTGGGGGAAGGGAGCAGCCAATACAGCCTGCCAGGGAGCCTTTTTTCGAACCCCTGTGTACTATAGCCTCCTCCTCCTCTTGGTTCTCTCGTGGTCTGAATGGAATTGATTTTGTGAAACAAAAGGGCCTGTCCAAGGAGTGTCAGGTTACATATGATTCAGCATCACCAAAACAAACAGCGGCTATTCCAAACCACACTTAGCCGCACAATTTCTCAAAGTTCAAGTAACGGTGCCCCAGTGCTAATAATAGTGGCCAAACACCACGGAAAAGTATTTTCCAAAAAAGAATTTTCCAGCACTAGTAAACTGAAACTGGCACTTTTTGCCAAGAAAAGGATCTGAGGTTCTTAAATGGACAGTAGAACAAAAAACTCACACTGTATGATGGTCAGGGATGTTTTCTGTGTTTCCAGTCCCTCTGTCTCTTTTGCTTTACATTGATCTGCCATGGCCATTACACTCTTAATAGGCTGGTCAGCATAGCCGGTCTCCTTCTGGTCTTGTTCTGAGATAATCTCATAACTGAGATTAACCGACTTTGACCCTCTTCACACACAAGCATACACAGATGGCCAAGCAGCAAGCAGTTAAATGGAAACCCAAATCCTGACTAGAACCACAGAAAACAATGTCAGAAAAGAACAGTCTGAGAACACATCACTACAAATACACATAATTACTTGATGTTAAACAACACTCACTTGTATACTGACCTGCACATTTAAACATCAACTGGACCACTTGTCTCTAAATCAATATTTGAGATTTAAGTAAGGCTCGGTAACTCAAGCTTTGTCAATGTTTAAGGAGAGAACCCTCACAGTTCTGTCGTGCTGTAATTATATATTAATTTAATATGAGCTCAATGCAATGAAAGTGCACAGTGCAGGGTGCTGCCGGCTGATTCAGATCGTATCCCCGTACACCTTTACCCAGAACAAAAAAGCTTACTGCCACTCTAATCCTGGTATGTGTTTCTTCAAAATTATACCGTAACTGTGTTATTAGGGAAAAACCACTACAATACACTGCTTACAATAATTAGAGGATATTTCATTAAAGAATATTCAATTTTGAAATAGCCCCTAATTTTTGTGAGCAATGTAATAAAATACAACAACGGCTCCCTCTGGTGGAGGACAGTCTGTTGATCGTTTAGTGTTCTGTATCAATTTTTTGCGCCAGTGCATCCTTTAGATGGTTCAGTTTCTAACCCCACCACCACCTGTCATTAAATTAAATACTTAATTGCATTCATACTTTGATCTCGAAAGTCAGTACACCCCACGACAACTACTTAATCTTTGTGACAGTTCAGTCAGACGTTTCCCACAGCGTTTTAATTTGTGGTTCAACGTTAAGTGACAGTGAGTCATAAACAAGCCCCTGTAGGTGAGCGGTACTTTTAACAGAAAAAAAAAAACAACATCAAAGGGCCAAGTTCAGAGAAAGCGCACAGCCAGTTCCAGAATTCTTGGAAACTTAGTCATTAAACATAAATTTAAAAAAAAATTAGAGTCTTGTAGTTACCTAGCTTAATCTCATGCTGAAAATAAGACTGAAGTAAATATAAAGTATTGGTCTTTTTTGACCAATTAGACCACATTTGTTTATTGGACAGTCTTATTATTATTTAGCACCCAAGTCAAGTGTGAGCCATAGCACAGTTTATATAATGTTGCTATGCACTGTACTCTCTAAGCAACTGTGAAAACAAAAGTGTAAACTTGTTACTTGTTAATTGTTATGAGCAAAATATAACTTAGGCATGATATAATACAGGTATGCAACACTTAAAATCCATGATCATACATTCATGACCAAACAGCCATGATACTGCAGTGTTTCCTATACATTGATTTATTGAACATCAATCTTGATCACCACATACTGATTTTCTTTATCCTATTTATATCTCCAAGCTCTCTCTTTCTCTCAAACACATGTATGGAATGAGAAACGGTATTGTTAGTGACAGCGCTATATTTCCTTTTGTACACTGCTCACAAAAATTAGGGGACATTTCATTTTCGTGAGCAGTATATTTTTTTGTTTCAGACAGTTTTTGTTTCTCTGCTTGTTTTCCTAGTGTGCGGCATTGCAAAGATGCAGCCTTTCGTACTCGCTTTTTAACCATATCAGACCACAGAAGTATATCAGTAAAGGAAGTTATGCATCACATACCT
Organism: Parotocinclus haroldoi; assembly: GCA_034779995.1. Lineage (NCBI taxonomy): Eukaryota > Metazoa > Chordata > Actinopteri > Siluriformes > Loricariidae > Parotocinclus > Parotocinclus haroldoi. Next base: position 34,801 of record JAUZST010038613.1, on the reverse strand, counting down.
GTATGTATTTTATTTTGTAGAAAACTGCAAATCTTGCAAGTTCTACATACATAGGGACTGGTGGTGCAGAACTATAGGATCTATAGTGCAGAAGGTTTGGGGTTCAACCCTCTGCTGTCACTGTTGGGCTCATAAACAAGGCCCTAAACCAATTACATATATTTGTTTGGATTGTATAAGCTGTAAATCAGTCCGGATAAAATTGTCATCATTGACTAAATATACTCCAATGTGAATATCAAAGCTAGTCTGTTTAGACCGGTGGTAGTGGTGTATCTATGTTCTTACTAATTGAAACTCTGATTAAAAGCATTGTCTTTTGGAATCGCCATGCACACAAACACCGTCTTTACTCACCTCTGACTCTTACACATGTCCAAACGCTTACAAAAGATTAACCTAACGCCTCAGGTAAAAGCTCTAGTGGATTACAGACAGATCTTGTTGACCAACTGCTGCATGTTTTTTCATGCTGCAAGTGTCAGGTGAGTATAATGCAAATAGTCTGCCAGGACAGACTAAACAGCTCATTCTCTGAAAACAAACGTAGGTCATTTACTACAGCACTTGAACTGTCTCACTCTTCTTCTCATACATCCACACATTTATGCAATTAATACAGTCTTAACTGCTTAACATACAAACACCACAGAAACACCAATGTGTGTCCCCCCCCCCTTAAGCTTGAGCAATAGCAGCATTTGCCAGCGTCATCAGAGTGCCAAGTTGAACTTTGTACAATCAGACCAGACGCTTGATCAGGAATAGTCTTTTTTAGAAGGGTTGCAGCCAACAAAACTCAGTGAGTAAAGGTTGTGCTAACGCTCACGAAGACTGGAATGAACATCAGTGGAAAAAGGGTCATGTTTTTGAGCTTATTTAAATGTCATCATGATTAAATTCCTTGATAGTACAAAACCAAGCTATTCTGTAACAGTTTGGGGCAACAGTGTTATGCAATTTGTGCAGCAGCTGCAAAAAAAATGCTGAAACAATGAGGGGTGTGACTATATTTGTTTGGATTTCGGAAACATATAAAATCTGCTGACTATATAGCTTTGAGGGTAGAGCATAGTCCAGACATGCAAAGCAATTTTTTCACTTTTCAGTTAACAGCTTTGTCACGCACAACCCCAAGGAGATACTATATATATACTGCTCACAAAAATTAAGTCAATGATGTTTTTCATAGTTATCAGACTTCAAGAGGAGGCAAATCATTGGACTGAGAGAAGCAGGATGTTTGTTTTGATGAGTTACCTGTCATCTAGACTTTTCTTATTTAGCTGGTAGGTGGTGTTGAGAGCACCAAGAGGTCACACAAACAGGCTCACAAACAGCCATCCACCTTCGCCCTTGTTCGCAGTTCTGCAACTAGCCAGCTTTATCATGAATCTACGCCCTCTTGTGGCTAATCACACCACATTTGTAATCTTTTACATAACTGCATGTGACAAAACTGTTGAGTTTTGTAGCAATCTGACATTTCTACACTCATGTCTTCAACGAGTGTAAAACAGTAACCATAATTTGTACTACGTCTTTGTTTGTCTGCTTATTTATGTCACATCAGTATCAATGACTATTTAGGACAGGAACAAGATTACATAGACTAGTCAGACACATTCACACTGGGCCAATTTGGAGCAACCGCTAACATTAATGCATGTTTTCTAATTGTCGGTGGAATCCCGAGTAAGCCTACGCAAACACAATGAGAACATGCAAACTCCACACATGCTGGAAGTCAGGAACAACCTGGGGATCTCAGGAGCTGTAAGGCTAACAGCTGAAGATGTGCTAACTTCCTATCCTATTATATAGTAATAGTATATAATATCTGCTTGCATGGAAGATGTTTGAACATTCATATGGTCAGATGGCTAGAGTAACCACCGTCTTAACATTGTGTTAACATTTATACACAAGCTCGAAGGGAAAAGGTCCAGTCCAAATAAAAGCACATGTGGTTGGGACACCACAAGCTATCAGCTAAAACAGGATCAGTGGTTACATGTTACACTTATAGAATCAGAACAAGCATAAACGGATAAGCCTCAATAACAGTCTCCAAATGAACAGTGTATCTGTTTCCAAATACACCATGATTCATATGTCAGCTTTACAGGGTAAGTAGGAGATAACAGTCCTGTGATAAATATAGTCATACAGACAGCACTGCTCATTCAGCCAGCTCACGAAAGCATGTGGAAGTGACACATTCACGTAGTTCTCACATCTGCAGTCTCACTTACAAATTAGGCATGACACGTCTCTCATGCACAACCTCTCACACAGCTTCCGAAACATGCACCAGCAGCACACATACTGCAGAAACTATATTTCAAATTTTTTTAAATTGTATTCAAACAATACAAAAACACAACAGAAAATGTAGGTTTAACGCAAGTTAATTCCCTCCACCTCCTCTCCAAAATGCTAACTGGGTTCTCCCAAGAGAATACTCATTTTACTTTTATGTTTAATCATTTAGCATGCATATTATATTTAGGGCAACTTATAACTGATGCAAACGTACAGCATACAGTTCCAAGCAATTGTGGGTCAAGAGCAAGAGAGTGATAGTCTGGCTATGCTGGGGCTTGAACCCTGTGCATTTGCAGACACCCTTATCCATACTGACTGATTATACCTGATATATACATAGCAATTACAACTGTTACAATGCAAGCAATTGCGGGTTAAGGACACAACAGTGGCAGCTTGGCAGGGGTGGGATTTGAACCCTTTCTACCTTCCTATGCTACCACAGTCCCTTCATAGTCTGTTAAATCGTCTCTCGTTTAATTCTAATAGTTTATTTTTCTACTTTCATAACTAACTCGTATATCAGCCAGATTCCTATCATAGTGCTGTTGGATGCATTAACAGATATATACACTGGTCAAAAAAATAAAGGGAACACATAAACAACACAATATAGCTCCAAGTAAATCAAACTTCTGTGAAATCAAACGGTCCATTTAGGAAGCAACACTGATTGACAATCAATTTCACATGTTGTTGTGCAAATGGAATAGACAACAGGTGGAAATTATTGGCAATTAGCAAGACACACTCAATAAAGGACTGGTTCTGCTGGTGGGGAACAAAGACCAGTTCGCAGTACCTATACTTTCTGGCTGATGTTTTGGTCACTTTTGATGTTGGTGGTGCTTTCACACTCGTGGTAGCATGAGACGGACTCTACAGCCCACACAAGTGACTCAGGTAGTGCAGCTCATCCAGGATGGCACATCAATGCGAACTGTGGCAAGAAGGTTTGCTTTGTCTGTCAGCGTAGTGTATAGATTCTGGGATGCTACCAGGAGACGTGGAGGAGGTCAGAGGTGGGCAACAACCCAGCAGCAGGCCCGCTACCGCTGCCTCTCTTGAAGGAGGAACAGGAGGAGCATTGCCAGAGCCCTGCAAAATGACCTCCAGCAGGTTACAAATGTACATGTATCTGCACAAATGGTTAGAAACCGACTCCATGAGGAGGGTATGAGGGCCCAACATCCACAGATCCTTGCAGGATGCTTGGCATTTGCCAGAGAACATCAGGATTGGCAAATTCGCCACTGGTGCCCTGTACTCTTTACAGATGAAAGCAGGTTCAGAATGAGCACATGTGACAGACGTGAGTCTGGAGAGGCCGTGGAGAGCAATCTGCTGCCTGCAACATCCTTCAGTTACGTCAAACTTACCAGTTTGGCAGTGGGTCAGTAATGGTGTGGGGTGGCATTTCTTTGGAGGGTCGCACAGTCCTCCATGTGCTCGCCAGGGCTACCCTGACTGCTATTAGGTACCGAGATGAGATCCTCAGACCCCTTGTGAGACCATATGTTGTGCAGTGGGCCCTGAGTTCCTAATGCAGGACAATGCTAGACCTCATGTGGCTGGAGTGTGCCAGAAGTTCATTCATGATGAACGCGTTGAAGCTATGGACTGGTCCGCTCGTTCCCCAGACCTGAATCCGATCGAGCACATCTGGGACATCAAGTCTCGCTCCATCCACCAACGTCACGTTGCACCACAGACTGTCCAAGAGTTGGTGGATGCTTTAGTCCAGGTCTGGGAGGAGATCCCTTAGGAGAACATCTGCCACCTCATTATGAACATGTCCAGGCGCTGTAGGGAGGTCATACACACATGTGTGGCATGTGGAGGCCACACACAATACTGAGCCTCATGTTGACTTGTTACATCAAAGTTGGATCAGCCTGTAGTGTGTTTTTCCAGTTTAATTTTGTTTGTGACTCCAAATCCAGGCCTCCATTGGTTAATAGATTGAATTTCCATTGATGATTGTTGTGTGATTTTGTTGTCAGCACATTCAACTTTGTCCAGAATAAAGTATTCAATGAGAATATTTCATTCAGATCTAGGATGTGTAATTTGAGTGGTCCCTTTATTTTTTGAGCAGTGTATATTCTGCAGACTGTTTTTTTTTTCAAAAGCACATTCAAGACTGGAAAAAGCTACTAGCAAAAGATGGTACTAAAGATTTCTTCACACGAGTTAGAATTCAGAGAAAGTACACACACAAAGTACAAATATGTAAAACACTGCTCGGGTAGCCCAAGTAACCAGGTAAGCATCAATTTCATTAAGAGTGCCAGTATATGGTCAATATTGGCCATGGACAATAACGGCTTGGCAAGCTCAATTATAACTTGAGCTTGTCTTCCAGAGACAAATCTTCCTTTATACCCACCAGCCATCCAAGAGCCAGTCTGGATTATTCATAACATCACATGCTTGATTTCAGACATGACTGAGAGAAAATGTCTTCCTGCCCCTTGCTTAAGATCAGATAAGCAGTCATACAGTCATACAACCATCCACAAGAAAATACAGCTATACTTTATGACTGGCTTTGTTGTGTGAAAGCACACTGAGTCATACCACTATAGTAAAGACAGGGTTGGGCTCCTCTGGTCTGAAACTGTGGTTGTGTCTCAGTTGTGAAGAACAATATCCAAAAATGAATTCACGGCAACAACATGAGAACAATACCAAAGAGTACCAAGTACCAATCATTTTTAAACAGGCAGATTAAGCTTTGTACCAAATTACAGTATTTACCAAATCAAACACATACTAAGACTTAATGATAACAATTTTATGACGGCATACTGTACTTAATGTACTAAATGTCCTTCCATATCCCAAATCTTTAAGATAACCTATACACTACAGCTCCTCTGGCAAAGAGGCAAAATCCAGCTCCTAGAAGTGCATTTCCTGGTGACATGGGTCGAATCCCAGGTTGGGCATAACTATTCAGTTCAATCTGAACCTCATACTGTGCAGCAGTAGTATGAGTTGCGGTTGGAGGAAGAGTATGACATTGCAGTTAACACCACCAACATTAACTGCATGGAAGAAAGAAAAGATCGCCTGCTGTATCTTCCCACAAAAGCTATATGGAGCTAAATGAATTGATGATGAACTCTTTTATACAGAGCACCTTTTGGTGCTTGTGATATTCCAGAACTTGTATGCTGGCTGTCTCAAACTGCATATAACCTTACACACTGACAGCGATGGGGCATGGACAGGATCAGATTGTCCAGCAGTTGTAGGATCCTCCTCGTACTCATTTTGAAATATCCCCTAATTTTTGCGAGCAGTGTAATATCACTGCTGTATGCAACTTAATATTTCTTACCAAACACTTTCTTCACAGGGTGCTTATCTTAAAAAGTTGGGTAAAATACATTTGATATAGCTTCTTTGGTCACAAAAAATCTCTGTATGAAGAAAATTATATATTCAAGAGTTTCCTACAGTAAATTACAATGTTAAACCAGGCACTCCAACCCAAATGAGCACACAAACACAGGAAGAATATTAGGTGAACGCACAGTAGAGCTTCTACTTAAGGCGTGTGCATTACATCAGTGTAACACATGCCGACAACAACTGTCAACAGCTGTTACACACGCGAGCACACGCACGCAGATACTCTTTTTCACACACACGCACGCACGCACACAGACAAAATATAAAATCCCTCCTGATTAACCTTACAGAAACACAATAACACAAATTATTTTTTTACTACTTTATACTTACATTTCTTTAAATTTTGGTCACATTTTTAAATGTCCCCCCTCAATGTAGATATAAAAGTACCAATTTCCCCAAACACAAACCTAATGTTTAGAATTAAGAAGTACCATTGTGGTATCAGAATTGCAGAAGGGAAATATGGCAGTAATATAACATCACAGCATACACAGCTAATCCGACTAAATATTTTCCTATCTGAATATTCCGTTTTGCTAATAAAGCACCAGGAGTAAGACATTACAGAAATGTACAAATATTACATTGCATTATGTCCACAAAAATACTTTAACCATAAATATCTGAACTCCTACTTGCTACTGTGAAAACAACTGGAGTGTGTGAGCAGCAAGTACTGACAACTTGGGCAATAAGTAAAGCGACATAATTCATTACAGCCGCGATACAATGCGGTCAAACTGTCCAGCCTGATACGAGAACATAAAAAATGCATTAAATAACACATTAAGGCATTAATGTGTCCTATAAGCATCACACTCATTCACATCCAGCCGCACAGTCTTACCTTTCACACAGGTCATGGACCATGCCCTCTGCCTAGAGTAGTTATAGAAATCCTCCACAGTAAATACTGGTAACATATTTCTCCTCACACACCGCATCCAGTCAGCTCCCTCTTTCACTGACAATCTGTAACTAACTCAGCAGTTGCTAGAGACACTTCCGCCCATCTCTCTCTCTCTCTCTCTCTCTCTGGTTGCACATATTCACACTCACTTACACGCAAAGCATGGCACCCAGCCAGATCAGGAACCCCGGGAAATCAGTTCCTTCCTTTCTTGTTCAAATCAGAGCAGATATTTTGGACAGATAAAAATGAAATGTGTCTCACACAAACCGAGTAGGATGTTTGGGTCTACCACTCTCCAAAAAAATAAATAAATTACCAAACAAAAAAAGGAAACAGCTGACATTTACCTTGTGAAGCAGCTTCCTAAATTAAATGTATTATTTTTTATATATAAAGAATATATAAAAGGCACTGTTGACAGATAATCATTTGTAAGGATATCCCTGTACACATCACACGAAGGGGGAACACAAAGGGGAATCTCCAGGTCCTGTGCATGTGTCCATGGGGGAATCACTATGCACAACACAGCCATTTACTTGGTTTACTCGGTGGCTACTAGTGGTTCCACCAACAGATGTTACCACTTAAATGTTGATTACTAGTTGAAGGGTGTGTGTGAGCTGCTTGAAACATGCATCACCATAAATATCTGGTTAGCTGCATCACTAACTTCGAAAAACAAAGGAATAAGCCTAGCAAACAACAATTAGGCCAGCTGCAGTAAATAATCTAAAATATCTAGTAGACAATTATACAGAGTCAAATTAAAAAGCTTGTTAGATATATTAAAGCTTGTCAAAATATTAAGGGTGTACTCTCATTAGGAAATCTGTTCCACGCTCGGGCACGATTGACCCCCAGAAGCCCGGTTCGTTTAACTAGTGTAAACTGGTTCACTGGACTCGTCAGCGTCAGCTGCCTCAGTAAAAAAATCTTCTTAAACGTACAGCACAAGAAGCCAATAAACGAGTGCATCACATAATCAGTGATAATTTGCTATAAGGCAAATGAGATGGCTGTGTCAGCCAGCGCAAAACAAAACCAAAAAAGGTACGTGATTAGGACTTGATCCATGTACATCCATAAAGTCTGGTGTGCTGTACCGTGAGGACAAAAGTGGGCATGGGAGTACACCCTTAACTGCATCAATTGCAAACTTTAGCTTGTCTCAGTTTGATCCTAAGGAAATTGTCGTTGTTCCCACTAAAGTTTATCATCAACAGTTTGTAATGCACATTTAAGGGTGTAAACATTAACTCATGACAGTTCTCAAAGCGACTCTCACTATTATGGATTTCACACTTGATAAACGAGGTTTCTTTTTATTTCCGAACTGTAAACAATGCAAAACAATGCACTTCAGCATATCTTAAGTAGCCCAGTGTTTTTTATTTCTGAAATAAAAACTGCCCAGGAATAAATGTGCTGTGAAATTTTACAATTTGACAGTAAAGTTCACAGTTCCACTATGAATTTTTGATGACAATTTGTAGGTTTTGTAGGTTTTAAATTCATGGTTCTACTGTCAAAATGAAAAAAATTAAAATTACAATTGCATACATGGTTGATTATGAACTGACCATAAATAATGTCACAGTTCTTCTATGGATTTTGATTGTAATTTGGTCACTTCATGGTTCTACTGGCAAATTTCACAGTACATTTTTTTTCCTGGGTGAGAACAGGATTAGCGTCTGTGAGCCTGACAAAACAATTGCAGTAGATGGCATAGCTACGAACATCTTTTGCATGTTTGCACCTTTGCGCCCCTATGCAGAATAATAATGCTATTATTTACCTTTAAATGCTTGCATCATCTCAAATGCATTGGAGTTTTTATAAGGGACTTTCTGAATTCATTTCCTGCCCTACAAATATTGCTCCCTATAGGTTAATCGTAGTACATAGAATACAGGGAATAGTGATTAGGGAACCATTTTTAACACATTTTAACTATGTGGTCAAGATGAAAAAAAAAATGCAATTAATGCCATTAAAATGATCAGAGTTAAATAAGTATCTTATCAACTTTGATAGACTTACTTTAAAGCTAAATTTATTCCAACATAAATTCTATTTCATTTACAGTTCTTTTTTTTAATGGTGATACTTTCTCTAGTTTGCCATTTTATTTGCCACAAACATCTGTTGTTTGTGATTAGTGTGGTCTCCGGCTGTGGTAATTTTGCATGGTTGTGCATCTTTTGACTGATGTAATAGAAAGACTCACTTAAAAAAAGGGAACAACTCTTTATAGCTTGGATTTAAGGCACGCCATGTAAGATGTTATGTGATATTATGTATCTGCACACAGAATCACAAAGTAGATCTTATCTGTATCGACCTTGGCGTAGCTGTTTTTAAAACCAGCTATTTGGTTTAAAAGCTTTTTACGTCAAGCTATGCAAGGATTAGACGATCTTAATGTTCTTTTAATAAGCAGATGTCAATATATGCAGAATTACCAGGACAATTACATTAGGCATTACACTAAACTTCATAATCAAGCCTAAACACATGGGGCTTTAAGTTTTTTGTCTGTAAATCAGGACTGTCATCGTTTAATCTCCGTGAAATCATACCATAACAGGACAAGATAGAAAGAGATTAACTTACCTTAAAACGATCCCAACAGTAGTAACCACCAGCACCCACGTACATGAGAAATAGAGAGAGAGAGAGAGAGAGAGAGAGAGAGAGAGAGTTAATAAAGTCTGGTAAAATACCACAAAACAGTTTATAATTGGAGTTGCAATGTCAAATCAGCACTGCAAAGGACTGACGTCCCATCCTCGGCAGACTTACACATGTGTTCACTGGTTCAGGTTCTGCCCTGTGACCCAAACCAGGACAGGTGATGTCACAACTTTAAAAATGGTGCCAGGCCAGATCAGGGCTCATGCAGACACAATTAATAGTCAGAAGGAGTAAAGGCAGTCTTCGCGCGAAACTTCAACAGTGATTGTGTATACAAGCACTTAATAGTCCTATCATGGTCTGATTCCTGCAGTTATCTGATTATTCTAGTGGTCATGTACACAGCATACTCTGATCTACAAATCAGTATGGTTCTGTATGGTTGCGAAAGCTTGACAATGAACAAGTGAGACAGGAGAAATCTAGATGCATTTGAACTTGTTGGCAAGGACTTCTGTGTGTTCTCTGGACAGCAAAATAGTCAAACAAATGGATCCTGGATCAAATCAGGGCTAATTTTTCACTGAAAACCTAGATGGTCTGGTTGAGACTCTCTTACTTTGGACACACTAGGAGAAGATCTGACTTGTTCCTGCATGGTTGCCAGGTATGCGACTTTATTTGGCGTCTTTACAATGTCTAACAATAGTGTTTTTCAGTGGACCAGGCAACCCCAGAATTGCACATGACATGGAACTGAAGGCAGTGAACAGGCTGTCAAATACTTTGGGTATACTCTGACTGATTAGTTAATTATTTCAAATTAAAGTTTGAAGTTTATGTTGCTTATTTTTATGAGATCATTGTCTGGTTGCAAAGTAAAAATCTAATTACTGCCTGAGTCCTGTAAATCCAGAGGTTTCCCTTTATCTGATTATTTAAGTGCATGTACTTGATGATCGGTTTACTGACAAAATCAGATTTTTTGCAGTTATTGGATAATTCAGTGTATGTAAACAAACTCACAGACACCTGTTAAGTAAACTCTTGCCTTGTGCCATGTGATTTCCTGGACAGGATATGACCTACGCACGGATAGCTAGCGGACGCAGGGTTACAAACGTGACCAATCACAGATGATATCACTTAAGGCCAGTTGAATTTCAGGTGCCACGGTCATTAGAGTGCTTACATGCGTTGGTTGAGGGTGAAAACACCCATGGGAAAAGTATTTGATAAACCAGTAAGTCAAATTGCTTGGAAATAAACTTGGTTGACTTCGCTTTGAAGATGTTCTTAAATATAAATTGCTACTCATCCTATCTTGTTGAAACAAGTTGTAAAGACAGACAGGCTTTCTACAGGGTAAGCAAGAGCCTTGTGTAACTATGTTTCAGTGACCACTAAGACGTCTGGATTAGGGCTTTCAAAGCACACTGGAAGATTAAACATTTTTGATACAAAATTATTTTGCTGACTTGAACAAAAACACTTAAAACCTAAACCAACCCAAATCCATGTCAACATTAGCGAGAGGGTCAGGGAGGAGATGAACATTTTCCAACCAGTGTATGACACAGGAGCATTCTACAGAGGCTTCTACAACTAATCATTGTCTGTTATCCTGCAATTACAGCAGCACGCAAACACAACCAGAGCTGCGCTGAATCAAATCAGAAAACGCCAGGACAGCATGAAAAATGAAAGAAAAAAAACAACCCAAAAAATACAAACTCATCTTACATTTACTTAGACATTTATTTCATTGCAGACAGTATACTTTTAATTTACTATTAAACATTTCATTTCATTGATTCATTGGTTAATACAAAATGTAGTGTGTGTGTGTGTGTGTGTGGGCGGGGTGTATTGGACTTATCCCTGCATTTCTGTTCTGTTCCCAATAGAGAATGTGTGGAAAATTTTGAAATGAAAAATGTGACACTGCCAACACTGTTACAAATTCACATTCATTCATAATGCTGTGTTTCCTCGTTTATCATGGGGGTTACGTTCCAGGACCACCTGCAAAGTAGGGACACTATATTTATTTAAGTATTTATACACTAAGTTAGCCGTAGAACTTGCAGAATGTTTGTGTGGCATCGTAGGGTTTGAGTGAATTCAGTCTATAATGAAACTTTCACAAACAGCGAACACAACACAGCAGATAAAAACTTGTCATGTCGGCAAGTAGCGACTCAGGCGGCCGATGCTCTAATGTTACTTCTCATTTTTGGTGAGTATTCATCCGCTGAGTAAATACGCTATTGTAGTGTTTTTAACTGTTAAATAATCAAACAACACGCTGAAGTAATCGAATGTTCTCTTTACTTAACACATCATACATCACTCTCGTATCACGGATGCTCCATCCGTACCGAGCTTACAACAGCTATTTACTGTAAATCCTCATATTCTATCATTTATAACATTCCTTTATTGTTAGAATTAATATTTCTTTTATAATTTGTATAAATTCTGTGATTTTTTATGTAAAAGTTGCGATATATTTTTTCCATTCCGAGTCCGCGAAAGGGGAATCGCAAAGTGGCGAGGGAACACTGTATAGCCTAAAATTATTAGATTATACTTTTAACTACAGCAATGTATCCTGTTTTCCTTCTTCTTTTAAATGTAATCAGACTCACCTAAAGTCCATGTATTATTATTAAATGTGAAAACATAATAATAATTCAAGATTTTGCAGACAGATTAAAGTACACACTTACAAGCTCAACATCAGACTACAAAAGTAGGGAACTTGTTTCTCCCTGTCATCCAATCAAAGTTCAGATTTAATTTAGGTATGTAGAGAAAGGACTGATTTAATCAATGGACGGGACAAGACCGAGTCCAAATGAGGTGAGGTCACCTAGACCACACCAACGGTGCTATTTAGGCCATTTTGTAGTATTGGTTAAATTCTCAGTAGACATTCCAATTCAGTGTACAGTACTCTGCATTATAACCCAAAATGCATCATAAATATAGTCAAAAACCGATGTGCACTATTTCCGGACTAACGTACCACAGTGCATAGCGGTTTCCTTTGGCTTTCCTCTGCAAAGATGACAGACGAATCCGAAATAACTGGAGTGATGAATTTCATGTACAAATATAAACACAAGATATTATTTATTGACTATTATACAACAAACAGTTGATAATGAAATATGAAATATTTAATGTTAAATACATAATAAGTAAATAATAATAAGTAATAATAAATAACTGGCAAAAACAGTGCATTTAATATTTATTTTATCTTCATTTTGCTACATGGCATCTAAAGTGCAGATGAAATTTCAGCCATAGACACTTAGTGACTTATTGGTAGCTTCTTTCATGTATATTCTGGATATCCATGCACTCTATATTTCTTAATAATTCTCTGAACAAAATCCCAGGGCGGAGTTAAAGCTGGCAGCATGTTGGCTCGGTGGGTGGCACTGCTGCCTCACAGCAAGAAGGTCCTGGGTTCAATCTCAGGGTGGAGCAACATGGTCCTTTTTGTGTGGAGTCTGCATGTCCTTCCTGTGTCTGTGCAGGTTTACTCCGGTGTGCCTTAAGTTGGATTGGCACCCTGTCTAGGGATGTTATTGCCCTAGTGCCCAGAATTGCCAGGCGGGCACTGGCTGTCCCGCAACCCTGTGTGGATTAAGCAAAAGATAATGGATGGATGGATAGATGGATAGATGGATGGATGGATGGATGGATGTAGTAAAAGCTTCTAAAATCTCCTTCATCATGCCTTCTTAAAAATTTATCCCAGAGCCATTTTGAAGTCACCTTTCCATCCAGGATGAACTATGTGTTTTAAGATGCACAGCTAGTGGTGGAATTCTGAATTACCCACTTATTTTATTCTAAAGTAATTAAAAGCACTATCAAAAGCTCATATGAGGTTAGGCTCTGGTGTGATCGGGAAGGTAAAATTATCTGAAAATGTTTAGGAAGATCAATCTTCAGAGGCAAATCACTTATTCAAACTGCGTCTTTTAACAATTTTTAGTTATTAATTGATCAAAATTTTAAAAAATGTATATAATGAGTAACTACAGCTGTAAAAATGCTTGAATTATTTTCATTTTCGGGGTGTGACGACTAACTCAATGATATCTGTCATGCATTAGATTAGATAAAAGAATAATGGTCAGCAAAGAGACTTTAATCGAATGTCTGAGAAGTAGAACAGTCAGGGGCTAACTGCTGGTTATTTGATCAAGACTAAAAAAAAACATGATAGCCAGAATAAAAGAAAATAAATCAGACTGCTAATTTAAAAATATGAGCGAGCTTCTTATTTAAATTTGGGTGTATCTTTATTGTATATTATAATAAATTATCAAATGGTCTGTTTGATTAGATAACAGTTAGGTAATGTTGTAGTGAAGCAACAATTTGTTCGTTAGTATGCTGTGTTGTTTTTCCTGATGTAATGCTGAGCTTGTAAGAATAGCAAAACACTGCTACTATAAAATGGATGGTAAACAGTTATTTTTATGTGATTATTAATCAAAGAAACCTTTTAGATTTGTCTTTACATGATCATGGGGGAAACTATGAACACTATGAATGTGTATGGACCACTGTACCAGGCTGAAATGTGAATGTATATTCTACCATATATAAGCTGTGAACTTATCAAGAAAGCAGAACGAGTTTTCAGCCATGTCTAGACTGTTCTGAAATCTTTTTCCTCTTTAACATAAAAAACACCTTAATGTTATATATTGATTTTCTGATTTTGGGACACGTTTAATTTGAAACAAAGTGGTCTAACTACTTAGTATGTGCCCACTGGGGCAGGCGTCTCACTATTTGGCCTACAATTCAGTTGTGTGACTCAAATAAGGCTTAGGCTATGGAGTTAAAGTGTTTGTTAGTAACTTGAAAACAATAAAATAATTATTATTTATTATTGTTAATAATCATTTAAATTAAATGATCAACTATACATTTGAAGTCTATTTGAAAAAGAATATATATATATTTTTTTGTTTGTTTGTTTGTTTTTAAATTTTTATTTATTTATTTATGTATTTATTTATATTTTAAATTTCACCTAGGAATGAAATATTTTATGATATAACCTTTATAAACATCTACAGTCTGAATGGTTTTTCATTTCTTTTTTTTTGACAGTAGCTCCTCAGTTTGAACTAATTTGATTGAACGGTTTGTATGATTATTGTATGATATTTTAAAAAAGGACGCATGTCTGGCTCGTTTTTTGTACTAACAAATAGAATACACTGAACACTGGCGCACCAAATTAGACATCTGGCAATGCCAGTTTTACTATTTCCGGGAAACATAGTTAAATATTTAGTACCATAGTACTAACAATGTGTTTTGCAACATTCATCACTGCAGACAGGCCATGATTAATCCGGCCTGAAATTCAGGATTAGGATAAGGTGTACAGTGTGCCTTTTATAATGAACTTACAATGAAGTCTTGTGTTTGTCAGTGTGTAAATGTCATACATGTTTTTTTTATGCTGTCATGTTTCACTGTAACTGTAAAGGTGTCTAAATGTGATAACACATGATAACAAACAATGACAGAGCCCAACAAAAACCCAACAGAAACTTTTCTCAAAAGATGATTTTGGCATTAGCCTTAGCCTGCTTAGTATATTGTACATGCTGTACTAAAATTTGGTGTCTGTTTTGTCTTTATCTATGCAGTACTGTGCCAAACGTTTAGGCATACTATGTTTACTGTGTATATTCTGCGTATTCTTTATTTAAGTTGCTTTAACTTTGTTGTACAACAACTGCAGAATGTATTCCTTTTGTTTGTCTATATTATTTGCTCCCCTTAACTCTGTTCTCTAATGGTCAGGACCCCCACAGGACCACCACAGACCAGGTATTATTTGGGTGGTGGATCATTCCCAGCACTGCATTTACACTGTTGTGGTGGTGGTACATCAGACATATATATCAGACACTATATTAGACATATCTACCATACTGCTACACATTGTAGATGTAAAGTCAGAGACAATAGCTCATCTGTTATGACACAGTTTGTGTTAACCGTCCTCTTAATCCTTCATCAGTGCTCACAGGATGCTGATGGCTGGACATTTTGGCCAGCAGTGACACTAAGGCATTTAAAAACTCCAGCAGCACTGCTGTGTGAGTGTGTCAGTACAGGGATGAGAATGATCCACTACCCAGATAGTACACTTATATGTAGGGGTCCTGGCCATTAAAGAACAGATTAAAGGGGACTAACAGTGCAGAGACAGCTAAATAAAGAACAAGCAAAATATCAACAGAAAAATATAGAAGACCTAAGATTTTTGCACTGTAATGTACATGAAGATGGAGTTAGCATTAGATCAGCAAGTTACAGGTGGGGAAAAATTGAAAGAAAAATTAAACGCCTGCATTTTCTCTTTCCTGTCTGAGCTCGTGTGCCAGTGCCAATCCACACACTCAGATGTTCCTCCACTACGGCTTCACCCAAGCTGTTCTTCCGTCATCATTTTCATAATAATAAAGAAATAAATGAACATGACGACTAAACTAAAACTGAAGTCACAAGAAACAAGTACCTGAATAAAATTTAAATATTATAATAATAATAATAATAATAATAATAATAATAATAATAATAATAATAATAATAATAATAATAATAATGGAACAGCCAAACATAGACAAACAAAATGAACAAAGAGCAACAGAAGTCCCAACACACATAACAGCATACCAGCTAAAATCACCAAAATGAAAATCACAAAATTGATAAATAAATTGATGGTTTAGTACTTTTTTTAGTACAATTTGCATCGGTAACACTGCATACAGAGTACTTGGACAAATGGCATATCAACTTAGACGCTGTATTTTTAGCTGTTTCGTTGAAATGTAACGTTTACTGAATTTTGACATGCATGTGAAATGAAAGTGTCTTTTTGTGTCACTTTTCTTTAAAAGGTTTAGGTAAAAGAGTGTTTAAAGTCTCTGTGTCTTTATCAGAGCCTTGATATTGAGGTGGACTTTTATACATAGCCAAGATAAGCCTTAAGATCAGTGTAACACAAAATGATTTGCCCTGAAGGCATATACTGTACAACAGAAATAAACTGTGAACATTTGTGTTGTATAATAGTAAGTGTAATCTACTGCATATTGTGCTGACCAATAACCCTCATATATCTTCTTTTAAATGACTACATTATTGTTTTCTTATATGAGGTAAATATATTTTCACCAGGTTACTCTTTGATTATTAGTCTGTTGGAACTGCTTGAGATGTTTAAATGTGTAAAAGAAAGATTGTGAGCAAATTGATTGTGTACCCTTTGCCCTTTTTTTCTACCTCATACTGCCTGCCTTTAATCCAATCTATCTCCACCTCTCTCTTTCTGTTTCTTTTCTGTCTCTCTTTTTCTGTAGCACTACCTCCCACCCATGCACAGAAATCAAAACACACAAACATTTCCTCTTTTCCTGTGATGCTTGTATTGTAAGGTGAATGGAATATGTATATATTTGCATATCTGGAAATAAGAAAATGCTCACATTTGATTCAAGCTTTTCTTGTCGAAAGGATAAGATTTTCCTCTTAATGTCTAGGAGATTTATTTCCTAGACTATATTTTTCATATTAAATATTTAATGGCTGTTGTTTGAAAAGCTATATAATTACAGTACATTTAAATTAAGTGAATACAAATAGTGTTTAGCCCCAGGAATAACACTTGTCCAAAACACACTTGAAAAATCAAAGGTCTCCCAATGATAAGATCAATGACCTGTCTGTGGCCATGCACTGATCAATGGTTGAACTTTGGCCAAGAACAAGCTGGGTTAGTTATGTTGAGTGGTAGCTGGTCTGTAATTAAACACACAGGACATGCAGCTATTAAATGACTAATGAATTGCAGTGATGCTCCAATACATATTAATACAAAATTAACTAACATTAGCAGTGTTAGGTATTTTCAATCAGTAGAATGACAGTCAGGTGTGAGAGGGCACCCTGTTGTATTGCCATTGCTCTATGAGCAAGGAGTGTAATAGTCACAAAGCACACAGGTTGTTCTTTGTTCAGCTTGCCAGAAGCTGTTCTGTACAGACAAATAACCTAAACTTCCTCTGCACTCGTATTCAGGACAATGTTTTGGTTTTTTTTGTTATTTAGTTATTGCTGCACAAGGGGGTCACACCAGATACTGACAGCACAAAGGTCCACATGACAGATAAGAATAAGAACATTTAGCACATTTCAATAATACACATCTTATGAAGAGATTGGTGTATAACTAGCCTGAGAACAGCTTTTTTTCAACAGTAGAAGCAAAACAGTGTTATTATTTCAGTGAGACATAAGTAGAAATAACATTACAGTTTAAAACAGTTTAAAAAGATAACTGTAACTGCTGTATGGTACTTGAAGAAGTTCTATCCGGCGTGCGACTAAATCTATCAAAAATGTAGCAATGCAATCGTTCAGTTTAAAAATCCTCAATATAGACCTCTATCTGTAATCTGTTAGGTCGGCATGAAACTAGTTCATTTTATTAAACAAATTGATTTTGTCCTGACACAGAAGTGGATGGTCTGAACTTTGGAGCAGGGTTGTACCGCCTGCTCCTCTAATCACACATTCCTCTCGTGCAAGACTTCTGGGGTATAAAAGACCAATACTGACAGGTAAAAGTTAGTCTATCTGGAGTATTCAACCACCATTTCAAGGCAGGAGCATTGTTGAACCCACCATGGGGGATACTAAGCTCTACCTTTCTTTGCTCCTATGTGCTGTCGTCTTGGCAGGTAAGGATTTTCTTTCCATTGAAAAGAAAAATCTCAATACTAAACGAGAATCTGAAAGAGCAGTGCGTTTCTATATATATTTTTGTTAAGGACAGATAAAGATGCCTATACTTTGCCAATGTATATTAAATCACTTTTCCTGATTTCCTGCTTATTATAATTTTTAGACGCTCAAGACGACGTAGTTCCATGCCATTGTAAGTATTTTACGAAGTACTAATAAAATAAAATTAATTTGACAAAATAGAATTATTTAAGCCTGTTTCAAAATAATATGGCATTAGTCAATAGATAACACTGTCTCGATAAACAATTCTACATTAGCTGAAGAAAACAATAATGTTCAAAAAGACAATTACATATCAATCATGCTGTATATCTCCTCCTAGTGGCTAACAGGTACAAGAGCCTTCACAAGTATGAATATCTCTATGAAGCCGAATCCCTCAACACTTTGAATGGAGCTACTAATGGCCCCAAAGTCAGCTGCAAGGTATATATGGAGCAAATTCTGAAACCTTCGCACCATTTATTTAAATGTGGTCCTTACCACTTATATGTTATATATATGTTTATATGGTATATGTTTATAGGTAGAGATTGAGGTTCCTGGCACATGCCACTTTATTGTGCACACCAATGAGTGCACACTGAGCGAGGTTACTGGTATTGATGCAGATGGAAACCCAGTTTTTGGACCATCTGATTCTGTTGATACCTTCAAAACTCAAATGGAGAAGTAAGTCAGTTCTATGTTGAAAAATGTGAATGTCAATGGGTTGGTGTTTTTATATTGTTTGGTCACGTTCTCTAACACAGAATTAGTGTGGAATCTATATTAATTATGATTAATTTCTGGGTCTGAGAAAAAAATGATTATTTAATAACATAAAACACTGTAATTCCACCCAGTGTTCATGTAACTAAGAAAACGATAATGTAATAAGGTTTGTTAAAAGTGTAAGTAGTTGAATGTGATAGTGCTCAACAAATGCCTTTCTCTTTCTCTTTCTTATTCAGACACCCGTTAAAGGTTATTGTGGAAGAAAATAACGACATTAAGCTGTTCCCTGAAGATGGTGAGTTAATCAACATACTGAACATCAAGAGAGGTATCGTCTCTGCCCTTGCTGTACCTGGACTTCAACAGCAGAAGAAAGGAATAATGGTCAGTAAAGAACAAACAGCAGAAGGTTTGTCATGCTGTATAAAATGCCACAGCTGCTACTATTGTGACTTCAATTTTATGTCCCAACCAGCCTACCATTTATGGTCTGTGTGAGACTGATTACACTGTCAATACCAGAGAAGATATCGACACGGATGTGAGCCTCACCAGAGACCTGTCTAGATGTGACCAGTTTAGACCAATCAAGGACCACACTAGCCCCCTGGCCCTCATTACAGGCATGGTTAGTACCTTTTAGTACCAATAAATGCTCTTTGAAGGGTTACATTGTTTGGTTGATTTTGCAATCATTTTGCAGTATTAGGTGAAGTTTGTTCATCTATTGTTTTTTTCAAACTATGTCCTGTATGTGTCCCATAGCACTACCCACTTTCACACCTTATCAGGAGTAAACAGACATGTAACTACAAATTTGACAACCAACAAAAGTACATGATCTCAGGTGTTTGCACTGATGACCACCTTCTTGTGCCTTTCTCTCACAAGTGAGTATTCCAAATCAATATAAATGTATTCATTTTGATACTTGGTATAATATTTACTATTTACTATATTAACTTGACTTTATCCACAGGGGAAAGCATGGAATTACCAGTGCTGGCAAACAGATGCTGTCTCTCCTGGGGGTGACTGAATACAATGACAGACATTTTGATTACAGTAAGCACCAACTGAAATGGTACTAATATTTTTTTTACTCACAAAGAACAGATGTGCTGACTGTAGACTTTTTCTTTCTTAGATGATGCCAACATGAAGCCTTTGCACTTTCAAAGCAGTATCAACATGAGCCCTACTCAAGATGCGAATGCCATTCTTGCTGTGCTGAGGGAGTTGGCTGGACTTTCCCAGACCCCCAATGGACACAAGAGAGCCCACTTGGCACACAAGCTCGTTGCTATGATCCGCAGGATGAATGCTGTCACTCTGTCCACTGCTTTGCCAGAGGCCCTGGAGATCTCTCCATCTTTAACCTACCAGATGCTGTTCCAGTGTGGCACCACAGACTGCACAAGGGCCTTTATGCAAATTCTCAGGACCATCAAGAGTGACTCTGTTGAAATGGATGCAGCAGTTTATGCCATGGGAATGGTGCTGAGCTCCTCTCGTGTTCTTGTGAAGGAAATGCTGGAAATGGCCAAGGTCAAGCCCAGCAAACTCATTTACTATGCTACCAGTAATGCAGTTAGGAGGTGAGAAACTGTAAATGTGCATATGATATAAAACTGCACTGCTGTTTTGAGGAATGTACCACTGGTTTAAAGACCAAATTACATTCTGTGAAACAGGACATTGACCGAAATGGACGTTGACCAGACATTTCAATAGTTTCATGTGGTATTTGAGCAAGAAAGCTCTGTGCAAATGATACGTAAATGCATCAGAGATACCACTGATTGCACAAGTGGAACGCTACCATCTACACACACAAACGCACAAAGAAGTCTCTGCAAACAACCAAGATAAAATAGTCTCTAGTAATGAATTACAAGCTAATGACCAAGCAAGCACATGACCAAAAAGATAGTTACACACAATTAAACACAAACACAAGATACATTTCCACCCTTTAACTCCTGCCTCTACTTGTGGATATACAGTTTTGATTGACTGTTGAGGTGACCAGCTGTTTATTGTAATTATGAAGATCTTGGTTGTTAAAGCAACAACATGGACTGTGTATGCCTGAACTGATGCATAATTAATTATATGAATCTTCCGTTAAGTTATTGCCATTCACATATTCTCACCATATGACACCAGGCTCTACCAATCTGAGGATAAAGTAACCCCCGAAATCCATGCAGTGGCTGATTATGTAATGGAACAGATTGGAGATTGTACCGGTGAACAGGAACACATCTATTTGACTCTGAGGGTAGGTCCAGTTTGGTATCACAGGAGAAAAATGAGACATTGTTTGCAGTGATAGATATTCATACGCTGTGATACACCTTGCTGTTTAGGTAATCGGAAACATGGCCGAGGCTATGGGCGAGGCCAGCTCTGCCTTGAAAATGGCTGTAATTCAATGCATTAACCAGCCTGCCGCCTCACCTGAAGTTCAGCAGGCAGCCATCCAGGTCTTCAGAACCACCTCTGTCCCTGAAGAGGTAACCTCTCCTCACCATCTACAAAGCAATACCCATGCAATATGATTTTGTTTTGACCAATTCAACAATTCTATATTATTTTTACAGGGCAGGTCAGTGCTAATGCAGGCTCTGCTAGATGGAGATGCTACTGTGCAGAAACGAATTGCTGCTTACCTCACCCTGATGAAGAATCCTCAGCAGGCAGAACTTGCTCAATTAGCTGCAGCTCTACCAACTGAACAAAATCCACAAGCCAATAGCTTTTTCATGTCTCATCTCAATAATATTCTGAGCTCTACTGCTGCAGAGACCAAAGAGTGAGTACAAATGCATACTTCAGAGCCTTACAATGATGAACAAAGCAAAGCAATATATAAGTGATTTTTTTAAGAGCAAGTGTAAAAAATATTTTATCTAAGCTAGGAAAGATCTATGCAAAATATGTAAAATCTATTTCTTGTCTCCCCCTTTTATTCAGACTGAGGTACATGATTCTTGATGCTCTTCAAGGTAATGATGTTGGAAATGTCATGGAAGCCACTAAGTTCTCTAGGAACTACAAGATTGGCTCTATAGAAGGAAATGTGATCTTTGAGAAGGATGACACACTGCCAAAGGAAGTGATGCTTGAAATGACTCTGCATGCTTTTGGATATGACATTGATATGGTTCAGGTAAATGAAAACAAACACACTTTATGCTTATCTAGGTCTAAGGTATATTGTAATAATTTTTACTATGGATTCTTTCTTTCAGGTTGGTATGGAGGGTAAGGGCCTTGAGCCAACTGTTGAGGCTTTGTTTGGTGCCAATGGCTTCTTTCCTGATACTGTGCTAAAGAGCATTTACTATGCTACTGACAAAATGCCTGCCAAAGTTAATGAGGTTCTGGAGACCATGATTCCAGGCATGAGAGATGACAGAATACTGCGACAGGTACTGCATATCTATATGTTCTACATGATTCAGGTGCAACTTGAAAAACAGGGTTATTTTTGTTTGTGTTTGGCTCAGTACTACAGTAAAGTATTATAATCCAGTAAATTTATTTTTCAGTCTTCCAGCTATTTGTTGTTCTGTGTTATCTGACAATTACATGACAATCTATCTGAACTTTTATTTTTGTAGACTTCCAAAAACATCATCAAGGAAGTCAGTAAAAATGTTGACAAGCTAATCAAGAATCTGAAGGTCCAAGATGCACCTGAAGCCATGCTTTACCTGAGGCTACTGGGTGCTGAGCTTGGCTATATAAAAACCAAAGATATGGTAGACATGACCAGCTCTGTGACAAAGATGGGTGAAAACCTCATGAAGCTGTTTCCCACTGGTGTGAGTACTATTTACAGACCATGTTGTTAACATAGATTATGTACTGGCCCAATCCTTATCTCCAGATTCTGGATTTACGGACTCCTCTCATAGACTTTAGAGCCCAATGTTATGTTGCTCACTGGGGTGTTCAGTGTCATCATGTGGAGGCTGCAAGTGTGCTGACAACAGTAAAAGAGCGCATCTTCTTAATGAATAGACATTTATTTATCACCCCTCACTAGTACGTACTCCATACTGCATGTAGTTCTGATGTGCATGATGTAGCATGGTACTCGCTGCATCACATGACCATTTACCACGATTGTACCTCAAACTTACATAGTTTTTTACTTTATTAGTCTCATTCTAATGAGAGCATACCCTAACACAACCACTATTCATATCTATGCTCAGAGTTGGCAGAATTATTTTCATTTTGGTCGCATAGATCTACTGCATACTTTTTTTAGGCAGATGTAGCACACGTGCAGTAGTGTGCCATTTCGATTTCATCATAAAAAAACAAATTTACAACATATTCCTACCATACAGTCATAATAGGGCTGTGCCTGGACGTGTACAGTAAATGTTTATTGCTTAATTCGAACGTTTTTTTTTAGGTTTTTAGAAATTGCGAGTAATACTTATATAAACTCCAAATGCTTAGCGGAATAAGTCTACACACACTACCTTATGGCTAAGAAGTGCAGATTTAGACAACAGTGTCACCCTGGTTGACACACATTATGTCTATGAGTCCAGATATCCTAGAACATACAAAGATTTGGAATTCAGTCAGTGAATAAATAATACCTTAAAAGGCATAACACAGTTAATAAAATGTAGCTTTACTGGCCTTGCTCATTTTGTCTTCTTTTTAATATAGTTATTCAAGAACTTGTTCTCAAGTGCCAACAATGAACTGTTCCTTCATTACATATTTATGGATAATGAGTTCTACCTGCCCACTGGCCCGGGTGTCCCACTGAGGGTTGCCCTGTCTGGTACTTTCACACCTGGAGTGAAAGGAGGACTCAAAATTTCTCCTGATATGGTAAATGAATAAATTACTTCTTGCAAATAATGTATTAGCATCATCAGGCGTTCACCCATGTTTTAAAATTCTACAATCATTTGCAGAGTGAGCTTGCTTTCATGCCATCTGCTGGTGTTGAGTTTGTGACCGAGATTGGAGCTCACCTTCCGGACTACGTTCAGTCTGGCTTGGAAATGCACACCAACATCTACCATGAGAGTGGTCTGAAAGCTACGGTTGCCATGACTCAACGTCAGATCAAGCTGACTATTCCTGCTCTTGAGAACCCATCTAAGATCATCAGTGTCACGTGAGACATTGTTACTCAGTCTTCAATTACTCAGTGACCTTTCAGTGCATAGAAATTACCATATTGTGTAACTTTATTGTTATTTTGTACAGGAACTCCCTGGTGTCTGTGGCTGGTGATGAAGCTAAAGCCATTCCTTCTACAGCGGAACATATTGCCATGAATAAATGTAGCCCTCTCTTCCCCGGTCTGAAGTACTGCACTTCACTTCATTACTCATATGCCATGCATACTGATGCCTCCCCATACTTCCCCCTCACTGGTGACAGCAAGTAAGCAAACATTTGTTAAATATATATATATATATATAAATGATGGTATTTTCCATGAAAAACTAAACTAGTGCTCCCTGCTTCTAGATTTGCTCTTGAGCTCCATCCAACTGCTGAAGTCTCAGAATACACAGCCACCTTTAACTATGCCTATGAGGATTATACCGACAAAGTCACAATGGATATGAGCGCCGAGGGTAAGATGCAAAACACTGTAGTTGCTACATACTTATATCAATCTTTGTGACCTAAATCTCTAATAAGACCCATGTCTGGCTTTGCCGATTGCAGGAACATCCTTTAAGGCTGCAGCCACTTTCATGTTCAACAGAAAGAAGTATAGTGCTTCTGCCGATCTCCAGGTCCCTGACTTTGACACTGAGGCAGGGATTAGAATTGGTTCTGCTGACTCAAGCATTAAGGACCAAGGCATACATTCCATCCAGATTGACTTGATCAATAAGAACATCATTCAGGCATCTCTGATTGGCCGGGCAAAGTATGTGCTTTCAAATAACCCTTTAGACAAAGCAAACCTATCCCGTGGAGTTGTCTCCTCTGATTAATACAATCTCTTCTAGAAATGATGCAATGAAAGATGCTCTGCTGCAAGTACAGCTGCTCGTCCCATCTCTTGAGGCTGATGCGCAAGTGTCTGCCAGTCTGAAGAATGACTTGGGATTGACATTGGTTCTTGAAAGTGATGTCAAATTGCCTGATACGTCTTCAGTGCAGAAACTCACCCTAAAATACGGTACTTTTCTACAACTGATCACAAAATATACATAAGCAGTATCATTTATCATTACTTATAAGCATTACATCATTTTGCATTTTAAATAATAAAAAATAAGAAATTATGTGTTTTTGTCAGTAATAGTATAATAATAGTACAAAATAATAATGTTATCTTCCAGTACTTTGTATCATATATATATGTGTGTGTGTGTATTTTTTTATTATTATTTTTTTCATTACTACTTAGTAGCTTTCTCATCTACTCAAATAACAATCATTATTGTTCATGAAAAGTGAAAAGTAAACATATATTACTGTCTTTTAGATGACAACACTATTGAAGCAGCCATTAAGTCTGATGTCAGCTCTAACACCAAGAACAAATTTGACACAATCAAAGCTCAGATCAGTGACTTTCTAGATGAGCATATTGGCCAAATTGGAATGACGGTTCGTGATGTGTTAACCTCATCAACTGAGGTAAGATGAATATATATTATAGAAAATAAGATTTGTCTTTGGGGCCCAAAAAGCTTACAAAAATTAGGGGATATTTCATTATTGGATATTTCATTTTTTATAAAAAATGGTTTATCAATTGCTAGTTGAAGTTAGATCCAGTGAGAGCAAATTCATTTCTTTATGTCATAGTATCTGGGACATTAAGAATACTGTTTGAATAGTGTAGCTTTTAAAGACAGAGATACTCATTAGGTCATTGAATGAATATGGAATGCACTAAAAGGAAATGTACTTGAGAAATGCACATAATAAATGTGAACCAACATAACTGATGCATGACATTTTGTTTCCTTTAAGGCAACAAATACCTATCTTGAAGCATCCAGGATCCCATTTGTAGAACAACTACGGGTACCAGCCTCTCTAGAAATTGACATGCCTGAACAGCTGTTCCTGAATACGTGAGTAATTAAGTAATTGTATGAACAAAATGACAGTTTGCTAATAGTTTTAAGAAATGAATGTAATTTTAAAACTGTTTTTAACAGGGAGGCTGGTTTTAAGTTTCACTATGACAAGAATTATGTCACAATCAGCATTCCAATGCCTCTTGGTGGCAAATCCTCAAAGGATCTGAACTTCCCTTCTGCTCTCACTACACCCAACCTGGTTGTGCCTCAGCTTGGTCTGGAGATCACCTCCATGAACATTCCACTTCCTGAGGTATTTGTTCCGGAGATCCTAGATGTGTCTCTGCCCATCCTTGAAAAGGCAGAGATGGTTGGTAAGCTTAGCTGCAATCTCTACAATCTGGATGCAGCTATATCTGCTGGCAGGGATTCTGATGACTGGCGCTATTTTGCCAATGCTAGAGTAACTGGAGCAGGCCCTGTTGACCTACTATCACTTAGCGCTGATGGTAAGTCCTGTCGTGCTCGTTGTTTTAAATCAGCACTATAGCTTTATAATCATCTAGTTTAATAGATTCTTAAGTAGTCAGTAACATGTAAATTATTAATTAAATACACCTGCTTTTGCACAGGGTCAGCCGTGATTACTGGAACACTAAATAACATACTGAAAGTGGAGATAAACACTGCTGTGAACCACAAACTCATTGATGCCAAAGTCAACGTTGTTGAAGAAATTACTGTGGTTGATAAGATCAGTATAAAGTCAAGCAGTAAGCTTGAAGCAGCAAGTCCCTTCAACATAAAGCTGTCGCTGGAACATACAGGCCAGATTGGAGGCCATAAAGAAGACGTCTCTGGTGAAAGCAATTTACGAGGATCATTTGTGGCTGGATATACTAATGGAGATGGCACCCTCACACAGTCATTTGCTCTCTCCCCATTTAAGCCAGAGGCAAGGATTCACTCATTATTAGAAGTAGAGTCAACATTCTTCCAGGGTGAGAACAAAATGGATGCAACATTCGCTAATGGAGAACTACTGGTTGTATCAAAATCGACTGCATTTAGTGACGGGATAAAAAATAATGTTGAAGTTGCCCTCGTGAATTCCAAGTTCGCTGTAAAATCATACACATCTGCTCTTGGCATGAAGATCCACAACACTGCTGAAGTAAATATTGGTGATCGAAATATCAGCATCAGGATTGAAAGCAAAACAAATTATTTTAAAGACTATATGAATTCACTAATTGTTGCGACTGCCAATCCCACTGGTTTAATTCTAAACAGTGATGCTTCCATCAAGGTAGCTGAACATATAGCTACACATATAGCGAGTTTAACCCTGAACAAAGATGGCCTGGTCACAAGTGGAACCACGTCTGTCAACAGCTTCCTGACTCTAAAAAATACCTTCAGTGGCATTGTTCATTCCTCTAAAGCATCCCTTTCCACTGAGACTAAAGGTGACTTTGGTGAGATGGCTATTGACAGCAGCAACTTGATATCTGCTTCAGTGTCCTCTTTAACAGTTTCTTCGAAGTCTCAAGTCAACTTTGCCCAAGATGTACTGTATATGTACGACATCTCTTTTCAGGCAGAACCTCACTCTGCTCATGTTCATGTAAAAAATAATTTAAAGCTTACCTCTGATGTGGAGCTAAAACACACCTGTGCCCTCGAAACTTCAGGTGTATCTGGAACAGTTCAGTGCAGTGCAAATGGAAAAGTCCTGGGAGCTCTCATGAGCCATAACACTGAAGTGGAGTTTTTTGAATTTACGCGTGTAGGAATCAACAGTGCTGTCCGATTTACTTCCCAGCCTGTTCGCTTCAACACTGCCCTTCAGTCCAGAGTTGGTCCGTTCAGCTTCAACTTGGATGCCCTTGTCAATGGTGATGGGGAAATTTATCTGTATGGAAAACACAGTGCTCAAGTGTACACCAAGGTTCTTCTTCAGGCAGACCCACATGGCCTTACACATTCCCATGAATGTAGGCTTTCTGCCACTCACCAGATGAACAGTGACATCACTGTTGAGACAAACTTGGATAATAAGGTTGACACCGTACTGTCACCTTCTGTGCAATCAGCAACAGTGAGAATGAAGACCAAGATAAATAACAATGAAATGAGTCAAGAACTTAGTGTTTATAACAATCATGAGAGAATTGGACTGGAAGTGTCTGGTCTGCTTACAAATGCTGCGGCCACCAAGAGTCAAGATGTCTCTTTGTCTGCATTTTTGAAATACGATAAGAACACAGACAGTCATGTCATCGACCTACCATCATTTGAGAGTCTGCCTGCAATCCTGGAAAACATCAGAATCAGCACTGTGAGCCTACTGGAGGCACTGCAAAATTACATAAGAAGCAATGAGTTTGTTAACAAAATTCAGAGCCTGCAACAAGACATTATTGCTTTTGTAAATGAATTGAATCTTGAAGAAAGAATTATGCAGTTTAAGAGGGAGAGTACAAAGGAGCTGAAGGCTGCCATGAGGAATACCCAGAGAGTAATGACAGCAATGGCTAATCGTGTTCGAGAAGTACAGGAATTGATTTCGAATGGTGCCTTGTCGAAAGCAGTTATTCAGAAGCTCACTGCTCTCCATGAGTATAATGCCCGTCCTATGCTCCTTGAGGCCATTGAAGTAATTGAAAAACTGATTGAATGGATTGACACGAGTGAATTAAATCTACATGATTACGTGGCAGAGATGAAGGAAGTGGTTGAAAAATATGACGCAGACAAGAGCATTGAAAATATGAAGAATCTGCTTGGCATAATTGAGCAAGTGACTTCTGAAATACTGGAGAGTCTCATCAATCAACTTGACATTAATGGAAGATCTAAAGCTATCTACCACAACGTTAGAGCATTTCTTGTGAAATATGAGCTTAACAAAAGAGCAACAGAAGTTCTGGACAAGACTGTGGAACTCATAAAAAAATTTCAACTTGATAAAACAATCCAAACCGTTTTTAATCACATAAAAACCATCAAGTGTCCTTTTCCACATGTGTTGGATGATGCCATCACCTACCTAAAGAACACAGACATGAAGCGCATTATTGAAGATGTCAATGAATCAATTGAGACTTTTGTCAACTTTTTGAAGTCTTTTGAATACAACAGAATGGTGGATACAGTTAATCAGAAAATTTGTGAGTGCACAAACAAACTTAACAATCTTATTGTGTCACTTGAGCTCTCCCAAAAAGTGGAAGCAACTAGAGAATTCATTAATTATGTCTTGTCATCTATTTCTGCTGTTCTAGAAAATGTGAGAGCAAATGAATATGATTACTATGACAAACTCACATTTAATTACTTGCCTGATCTTTCTGGAATTGAGCTGCCAGAACTGACTGTTCCACATATTACTTTCCCTGCCATCCCCAAACTAAGTGACAACATTATTCTTTTTCGGATTCCTGATGTCCAGCTTCCTAAAATCCCTAGTGAATTGGTCGTACCAGCATTTGGAAAGCTCTACAGTGAGATCAGGCTGAAAAGCCCCATTTATACCATAAGGACCTCTGCTGAAATCCAGAATTCCACTGGAAATGAACAAATGCATCATTTTACAGCATTTGTTACTTCTTTGGGTGAATCTTCAAACTTTGAGATATTGAACTACAATCTAGATGCCACTGCCCGCATTGGAATCCCTAAAATGAGCCGTATTGTTATTGCTGAGACCCTAAAGTTCATACACAGCGCCCTTACGCTTGAACACCAGGCATCAGTAACCTTATATGGCTTCTCTGCCCAGGCAACTGCCCAGACAGTTGTGAAGGCAATTACCACCCCATACAAGGCAGACATTGTGAACAAAGCATTCTTTGCAGTGGAGGATGGAATGTCAGCATCTTCAGATACATACTACAAACATGATGTAAAGATACCATTTCAGTCAATAAGCTGTGAGGCCACATGGACCCAGAAAGCATTTGTTCTACAGAAAGGCAGCACCCTTAGATTAACAGTTGGAAATGAGGGCAGTGAAAAAGTCACCGCTTTGGGATACTCTGATGAGATTACCCACAAGAGTGACCTGCTCTGCACTATGGCACCATCAAGTGTGAAACTCACCTTTACAGGTGACACAGATGGCACTAATTTGAAGGTCAAGAAGGCGCTGAATGTTGATGCTGTTCCATTGAGACAGATTGACTTCAACGGTCGAATTGAGACAAAATCTCCATTCATCAAAAACAGCGTAGTGGTTGCATCTGGAAGGGCTCAGCTGGGAAAAATGAAGATGGAATTGGAAGCAACACATGACACGGAACTTGTTGGATCTGTAAGTGGTGCCCTGTCCAACGGACTTCACATCATGGTACGTCCTGTTGAAATAATCGTTGACATCCAGAACAAGGGCAATGCCAAACTAAGTCTTGAGGAGGCCCTCTCTGCCAAGATAGACCTTCAGAATGACTACTCTGTTATTATCAACTCTAAGAAGCAGCATATCAACAGTGCAGCACTCATGCACTTCAACCAGCACAAATACAACTATAATTTCACAATTAACAACAACAATGCCGAGACAGGCATGTATGTTGCTGCAAGTGGTGTGGCTGATCTTGAGTTCCTGACTGTACCTGTCAGCATCCCGGAAATTCATATTCCACTCATTAAATTTAAGATTCCAGCCATAAAGCAGGTCAACCTGTACGAGTCCAGCTATCTTAAATACCTTTTAACAACAAAGCCGGCCCTTGATGTAAATGCCAAAGTTGTCTACCAGAAGAGCAGGCTTGGACCAAAGAATCTTGGCTTCATCAGTGTTCCTGCTTTGGGCAGCTTAATCTCTGAGATGTCTTTCAAGTCGTCCATTTTCAATCTGATTGCCAATGCTGGAATACATGGAGACAATGATCTTGCCGTCCGTGTTGCTGCTACTTCTGCTTCTGTGTTTGAAGAACTGAACGCCAGCTTTGAAGGTACCAGCAGACTGACTCTAAAGAGAGGTATGAAACTGGCTTCAGCTTTATCAATGAAAAATGCTTACATTGAAGGAGCGCATAACAGCACTATGACTCTGAGCACAGATAATATGAATGCTGCAATAGCTGTGTTCACAGTTGCAAAGATGAAGCTGCCAATCCTTAGCTTTGAGGCTCAGCACAATTTTAATGCAGACACCCAACCACCAAGTGTAGCATCAACACTGGCAATCAAACACAATTTTGACCTTCCTGTAATCAAGGCTGTTGGAAGTGGTAATGCTGACTATAATTTGAAGGTAGAGGGGACCAATTCCTACATTTCTGTCGAGGCTACCACAAAGGGTTTAATCGATGGAACATTTCTGGAAACTGGAATTGTGAAAGGAGCCATCCATGATGAGGCAACCTTGTACGTAAGTGGCGAAATGCTGCGTTCCAAAATAAAGGCTGTTGGCAACGTGAATGTTAATTACGGAGAACTGAAAGTACAGTTCGATGTTGATGAAAACCTGGAATCAGAGGCAAGGCTTCGGCATGCATACACTGTTCTGAACATTGTCTCCAACAATGAAGTTAAGATTGCTGCATTCCACACAAAGGGCAAGCATGCTGCCAAAGCCTCTGTTGACTTGAACCCACTCTGCAACCTGTGCTCCTTAGTAGCTAATGTAGAAGTCGACGTAGCTCAGGCAAGCCCCTTCGGTGATTTCACTGTCTCTGAGAAAACAGTCGTGGATATGACTAAAGAGGAGATTTCCTACAGTTTGGATATTGTCTCTCCCGTGTACGCTACAAATGTGGCAGTTGTGGGTACTAGTGATGTAAGACAGAAATCTGGCCAAATTGATTTTAGGTCATCAGCCAAAACTCCAGCAGTGCTCCTGCAATATGACCTGAATGGTGAGTTTGTATCATCTATTACGTATTTTAAATCAAATTGCTTAAAACTTTGTTCGACATTAAAAAAAAAGTGTAACATTATCACACACTTTTTTCAGTATAGCATAGGAAATTTGATTTAGATTTTTACTTAGAGTTGTATAAGGGAGACAAATTTGACCATAAAAATCTGTAATTTCTGTTATAATTATTTCATTGTTAAAGGTTCCCTTGGATACAAAAAGACAGTTGATGGCTGCACTGCAACAGCTAAGGCCACCCTTAAGCACAGTGAATTCAACCTGAACTTTAACAATGTCATTTCTTCAAGGTAAACAAATGTGTTTTAATTGTATTTGTACATCCTAAACAAATGTGTCAAATTAATATAAACAGAATTCCTATGTCATAAAGTTACTTATTTAATGATTGTATTTTACTATGAATTGTATTTTAGTGATGTCAGTCATGACATGAATATGGACATCACCAGCCCAACTTTTACTGATATGAATATTCATTATACTGCAAAGAGAAATCTGCTGATTGCATCAGTCTCCACACCATCGACTGGCTTACTTGGTTTAGAGTTAAAGAGCGAGTTGCCATCCCAGCTGACCTCTCGTATATATAGCCATTACGCGGTTAGTAACCATTTAATTCTTCCTCCAGTTCATTTTCTGTTTTGCTGTTATTTTAAATCTAAATGCTGATTTTCTTTGCAGTCTGATCCTGAAAATGATATCGACATCCTCGTGGTAAGAGTTGTTGCAAAGGAAGCTGAAAAGACACACCTCCAGCTGGCTTACAACATGGATGCCTCCAAAGAAATGATCGTGGGCTTGAAGGAGAGGATGCCCGCCATCAGTTCTGCCATGACCAATTTTGTTGAATATGGCATCCTTGATACTGTCAGTGGACTGAAAACAACAGTTGTCAGTGTCCTAACTGAAGCTTACACTGTTACATCCAGTCATGCTGCTGAGCTTAGTCAGCTGTCAATTCTCTTCAGAAA
Source organism: Parotocinclus haroldoi (assembly GCA_034779995.1). Lineage (NCBI taxonomy): Eukaryota > Metazoa > Chordata > Actinopteri > Siluriformes > Loricariidae > Parotocinclus > Parotocinclus haroldoi. The sequence continues at coordinate 2,008 of JAUZST010038613.1, read as the reverse complement.
TTCCATTGTTCAGTACCAAAAGGCCATTCAAAAGCTGCTTAATGCCATTGCCCAGTTTCTGAGGGAGACCAAGATACAGCTGCCTGGTATGAAGGAAAGTACTCTGCCTGAGATCTGCAAGCAAATTAGAAGCAATGCTGTCATTGTTTTGGAAGATTTTATTAACACCATCACAGACAACCTAAATGCTTACCTCATTCCCATTGTTAAGTCCTTCAAAATACACCTGCCAGGGGGTGAAGTGTTAACCGGAGATAAGATTGTCATCTATATGGAGGAAACTTTGGCCCAGACCATAATTATGATGAAGCAGTTGGAAAGTCTTGATGTAATTCTTGAGAAGCTAGGTCACACCCTCAAGGAAGCTGTGGAAGAGACAAAGAAATTTGTTGACACTATTCAATCTGATGTTCTCGATAATATTGCTACCTATATCAACAACTACTACACTGAAATCATGACTACAGTCAAGAACCTCATAATGAAAGCAAATAGCTTCTTATCTAGAGATAGCTTGTACAATTTTGCTGAGGGGTGCGTGGAGTTTATCTTGTCCATGGTAACTGAGTTCACAAAAAATGCCTCTAGATTTATTTCAACAGATCCCGAGGTCCTGGTTAATGTTCACAATGGAACATTGGAAATTGACCTTCCTCTAATCTTCAATAACTAAGACAATCACAGCTTGCATATGAAACACTACCAACTGTTAAGAGCAATGTTTCTGATTAATGGACAAATGAAATGGACAACTAACTCACCATGCATCATCTCTCTGTGTGTGGAAAATGTCAGTGCTATATTGCTGAGCTAAATAATGCCATGTTGTAATATGTATGTGAATTGTACCAATGCAATTAAAAATGTAAATGTATTGTGAAGTGCTTTTATTATTAGTTTTAAATGATCATATCTTACAATTGAATTGGCATACAAAACATCATTTTTTTATTATTATGATAATAATAAATAAATATGATATCTACACTTATATATACAAAATACACGTATAGCTTTTAGGCAAGGCAAGGCAAGGCAAAGTTTATTTGTATAGCACCAATTATACACGAGCCAATTCAGAGTGCTTTACATAATTAAAAAAATAATAATAATAAAATGAAATTTAAAAAATAACATTTAAACAAAGTTTAAAGTACAATTAAAACACCGTTAGAACAGTTTTGAACCTGGACTTAAACATTGTTATAGTAGAGGTCAGCCTAACATCTTCAGGGAGACTATTCCAGATTTCAGCTCCATAAAACTGAAACGCTGCTTCAGTCCTGACTTTGGGCACCAGCAGAAGGCCTCTGCCTGATGTTCTATGGGTCCGAGATGGTTCATATGGGACCAACATGTCAGAGATGTACTTTGGTGCTAGGCCATGGAGAGACTAATACACCAGTAGAGCTGTCTTAAAGTCTATTTTCTGAGCCACAGTGTAGAGACCTGAGTACAGGAGTAATATGGTTGTACTTCCTGGTTTTGGTCAGGAGTCGAGCAGCAGCATTCTGGATTAACTGCAGCTGTTTTACGGCCCGTTTAGTAAGAGCAGTGAGCAGACCATTACAGTAGTCTAACCTGCTGGAGATCAAAGCATGGATAAGTCTCTCCAAATAAGTTTTTAAAATGGTAAAAAGATTTAGTAATGGCTTTGAGAATACTAAACAACCTAAATTAATTTATCACAGTGATATCATATAAATACTTTGAATACTTGCCAATATAATAAATGCCACAGCCATTTGTGATATAACCGATTATTTGCTGACATAAACTAGCTAGTGTCATCAAACTTGATAAGTTTAGATTAGATAACAGAATCATAATGCTAAGCAGTGGGACATAATGGCCAGATACTACAATTTAATAATTTGTTAAATGATCAATTCTTTCTTGCTTTAAAATAAGTACTTTTTATAATATGTGGGTGTGGTTTTGCCTAATTGGTCATACTACGTATGATAACAGAAACTATAAACCACAAATATAATATCATATATATATA
>JAUZST010038603.1:0-27320 GCA_034779995.1 Parotocinclus haroldoi | reverse complement strand
GAGTTGTTGATGATGGAGCTGATGAATGGTAGGAGGGCAGGTGAGACGGCCTGAAACACAGTGGAAGGAAGCGGATCTAGTGAGCAGGTTGTAGGGTTGCATGACAGGGTCACTTTTAGAATATCTTCTGTTGAGAGAGCAGAAAGATGCATTAATGAGGTATGATAATGAGGTAGAAGATGATGCTTATATGAAGTAGCACCAAAGATCTGGCATATGTCAGCAGTTTTCTTGTCATAGAAGACTGCAAAGTCTTCAGCAGTCAGGGTGGTTGGTGGCAGAGGAGCTGGGGGGTTGAGAAGTGAGGAAAATATGTTGTGGAGCTTGCGAGGATCCCCAGTAGATTTTTCCAGCTTCTCCTTGTAGAACTGAGCCTTGTCAGAAGTAATGTCTGATGAGAATCTAGACATTAGGTTACGGTAGATGTCGAGATCAGCGACAAGTAGAGAGTTTCTCCACTTTCTCTAAGCTGATCTCAGTTCTCTCCTGTTCTTGCACAAAACATCAGAAAGCCAAGGGGCAGATTTAGCAGACTTCTTGTGTTTGGAAGATAGGGGACATAGGAGCTCAATGGAAGAGGAAAGTGAAGAGATCAAAGAGTATCAAAGTAATTTAAATGGAGTTTTAAATTTTAGGGCCAATATTTCAATAATTAAGGTTTTCTGTTCTGTAGGTGTTCAAGCAGATAATCTGTAATGTAAATGTATATATTATTTTAATTCAGATACGAAGAGCTTTGCTGCAGCTGCTGTTCCCTGAGAAACCTTTCCACTGGGCTCGTCACATATCGATTGCTGTGTGCCTCCTTTTTGCTGTCAATTTGCTTGTGATATTTGTCCCCAACATTCGAGACATTTTTGGCATCATTGGTAGGTACAACAGATGATACAAATGCAATATAACATTTATATGCTGTGTGTAAGCATATTTGAAGTATTCTACAATTATTAATCAGTTTGGTGCTTGTAATCTTCAGGTGCAACCTCTGCACCAAGCTTGATCTTCATTCTCCCCGGTCTGTTCTATATTCGCATTATTCCAAGAGACCAAGAGCCATTGAACTCAAGAACAAAAATCCAGGTGGGTCTCAAACTACACCTCCAAGTTATCAGTGAATTACTTAATTACCAATCTGAATAATGCTATTTCCACCCTATTTCCTCCTTCAGGCAATCTGCTTTACAGCTGTGGGATTCATCTTTATGACCATGAGCTTAACCTTCATTGCTCTGGACTGGATTAATGGAGAGAGTCGCAGTGGAGGGGGACACTGATTCCTCTCCAAAAAGGGGTCCAGTTTGCCTGCTCAACAGAACATCATCACACTGTCATCCCCTATCAAACTTCGTTTGGAGCCTGAGAGAACAGCAAAATCCAAAATCACTGATAGGCTGGGCCCTTCCAGAACATCTCTCTTCTGATTCTCCACGGAGTAAGCATAGGACCTGCTTCCCACCATATTTAAAAATTATTTGAAATATGTTGTGGTGGAGGATCTTGGTATAATGTCACTATGCCCTTCTGTTGTAGTTACTTTCCAGAAATATCCTACATCAGTTAAGTGCCTTGACAATCCCCAGAGACAATCAGTTTTCTCATGGAAAATACTTACACATTTCAAAAGTGCCAATAACAGATAAACAATTTGCAAAAAGAAAAGGTCAGCTGGGTAGGTTTATTTGATCTCATTAATAAAAACACAAAATCATGTTTTTTGCTCATTTCACAAAAGGTTTGTTGGCTTTGTCAACATTGGGTTCAGGGCTATCACTGCAACATTTGCAAGACCTTAAAATGGTTTAGGCAGAAGCAGACAATCTAAAACTATGCACTAAATAGTTCCAAGCATTCAAGCAATGCTCATGCTTAAAGCCACAGTCAGTGATTTGTATTCATTTTGACAAATGCATGGCTATTCCTTAGTAATTTCAAAAACTCAATACTTTAACAAGTGCTACGTGCAACTCATACACAGGCTTTTGCTTTTGGCTGCACAGGAAGTGGGGCTCATTGAAACGAGGCAATGACAATTTGTCTCTAACAAGTATCTCTTATTAATCTTGGTGGAATACAATATTTTAGTAAATCAATTGAACTCGAACTCTTTTCAGGGATCAGGTCAGTCTGAATCCTTTGAAGGCCCAAACACAGGACCAACAGACAATAGATAGCCCAGGTGTCTCTGATAGGTTTGTGTATCCTTGGTATTAAATTGGATGAAAGATTAACACTCGCTGGCTAAATGGCTTTAAACATGATACTCTGAGCCATGCCAGGAAACACAGGCTTCACTGTGAATGGAGAGTGGGGTAGGTGCAATGTACACAGAAGAAATTGTTTACTGGACAATGTACTTCACATGTATCCCACCTACAGATTATCTTAACATGATTTGTCAACCTCTCAAAAAGTGGAACCTCCTGACCTCCTGACTCACAGGAGGAAAAAGGAGTGGGATGCAACTTCTTAATCTACAATAAATTAATGTCAGTAATTCTTACAATCTATTTACAGTATTTACAATTTTAAAAGATAAAAGTGTCTTATTAAGTAACCCAGATTTGTATTAGGTAATGTGAAAAACCACAGCTACATTGTGTGGATATAGGAATCCTGTTATACTGCTATGGCTGGCCAGTAAAAAGAAGTGATGCACGGCATCATCTGTATTAGAGGTACCACATGCATGCCCGTGCCCCTACTTGGCCAGCATAATTGTTGTACATATATAAACAACCATATGTATGTGTCCCCTTAAAAACAACTCTTAAAATTCCTTCTTATAAATTATTTAGTACTGTCAAGTCATTGATTGTGGCTTTGAAGTTCACCAATTTCACCAGGTTCACCAATAAAAGACTTAATAAAAGGCTTATTACTTTATATGAAAATACCCATTATATACCCATTAGGCAATAATAATAATAACTTATTTAGTGTAATGTAAGTCAGTGCTGATCTGATACTTCAAGCAGGTGAAGTAAAAAAAATCTGTTACGTTTTATAACCACATTTTCCAGGCAACTGTCAAAACCAGACCAATAAATCCACTTATAATGTATTTACAATGAATGACTACATCTTGGTAATTTAGGGTTAATCTAACACTGCATCAGCAGTGCAAATGGCAACATTTGCCTAAGCCAAAAATAAAATCAGTTTTCAAGTTTGTTATATTGTTTTAAGAAAGCAATACAAAGATAACTTTTAAAATTAAAACCTATAGGTTTTCTTTAACTTTATATTATTGATCTGTACACTCAAAGCCTGCTATATGGCAGTCTAGGATAGGAAATGTTATGCTGTGAAAAAATGCTTCTCGGTGAAATATGATTTCAGGAGCTGTCTGATGAGTATCACTTAAATGGAGGAGCAGCTCAGATTTGCTTGCTAATTATGATAACATTATGATAATATTTGGATCCTTGTTTAAGGGCCTTTTTTACTTGAAAAGATGAAAACTTGGTTTACCAAAAAGGTACAAATGCAATTATGGCCTGGCTGTTCCTCCTCCTTAATATTTAAGATGAATTATTATGTTATATATGTTTTTCCCATTTCTAATGTCTAAATGAAGCACATATTATTGCTATCTCATAAGTGTACCTAGTAAACTGTGCAGATTGTAGGAATTCGATTGAAGCTTTTCTGGGTTCAATCGAATGGCCAGAACTTTGGTTACGAGGTTATTTTAAGAACTGATCAAAGCCAAGGACACTCATTATACATATTAACAGCATATGTATGGCAATTTAGACATGTTTTGTTCTTATTAACTATTGGCCATACATGCCATGTGAATACATGTGAATTTGACAACTTTTGGAACTTAGATTAAACATGCCAGCTACCAAGCTGTATTTTAAATTGTATTTTATTTGATATTTTCCTCATTAGTGGGGAGTAAAATGCCTTTTAAAGCACATTCACGTCTCCCAAACTGCCTGTGTCAGTAATTCATTTATCCTGCCAGACAAGTATTTGTGTACTTTTGCTACCTTTATTTTTGAGAGCCAGCAAACATGCTATGTTTAATACTGTTAAGTGTTTGTGCATAGTATTGTTAATTTCAATGTCATTTCAACAGCATGACATCTTCTGAGTCAGCCTAAAGGACATGTGCTAATGTTTCCCAAAGGGAAATGCTAACTTGAAATACAGTGACACCAAAGAAACATTGTACCTGATGAATAAATTCATCAGATATGTTTTATTTCGTTTACTGCATTGATTATTCTTGATTTAAATAAAGATGACTTGCAATTAGTATTATGTTTGTACGAGTTCTCTGTGCTCTTTGTCTCCAACATTACCTGACTTCTCTATTGTATTTAATCCAGTATTATGTTTAGTCAATAAAATGTTATCACAACTGTACATATTTGACCATTTAAGTTTTTACATTTTAAGGGATAGGTGAGCTTAACTTGCAGTTATAGAGCTATGGCGGCTGAACTGAACACGTTTTTAGTTGTTTTTATGGGTGCGTGGGGGTAATATGCTGCAATAGTTGTTGAATCTGCAGTATTTAATCTGGAAAAAATACAAGACCACAGAAAAATGATCAGTTTCTCTGTGTTTAGTATTTGTAGGTACTGTATGGCACTGTTTATGTGTTACCTAAAATCTAACATTTTAGTTTTATTCTATAAGTTCCTGACAAATTCCAAATTAAAAATATTTATTTGCAGAAATGAGAGCTGGTCAAATAACAAATATTCAGTGTTAAAGATAATCAGAGATAGATGAATAATACAAATAAAAATACAAACAGACATATTTATATTTGCTTTTTAATAAAACAATACTAATGCTTTCACTTCAAAATAAATATTTCAACAGCTTTCATGTGGGAACGTTTCAGTAATCAGTACCTCATTAAATTAAATAAAGTGTTAGTGTTGGAATGGAATCAAATACTAGAATGGAATTGTTTCCATACATAAAGATATGTTGATTTTAAGAAATATAAAAAGAAGTGGTCTCTTAGCTGTAAAATGTGTTTATGTGGAAGCGGATCTATTTAATCAACATTTCAACAGGAGCTGGCTTTGCACATTCAATGCTACCATTCATTATATCTGTAGTATTTTAGATCCAGTTTACACTCATATCATGTGTCATGCATTTGAATTGTATAAAGAAAATCTTGGTGGAACGCATCTCCAGTCTGTCAGATTAAAATCCAGTTGTTCCATTTTATGTAGTAAATTATCTCACAACACTGAAATCACCCATTTGTGCGTTGTGTCAGTTTTTATTCACAAAGAATGGTTGCTGCATCAAATGTTAATGTCCTTAAACTAAGAATGAAGTGCCAACTTAAATAGTTAGTGTTTGTAAGAAGATGGTGCTTAAAAACTTTTAACACAACAAAGATTGTAAACACTTAGACAACAATTAGAGAGGAAAAAAAAACACAAAATACAATCAATTTCTCAACCAAACAATGAAAAATTCAAACTCTCATATTAAACAGTGCCTGCATTTTCTACCCCAGCTGGGGTAGTTATTATGATAAACCAAGAAATCAAATCAGCATTATTTTGTTTAAAATATTAATTCCTCTGTAAACATTTTTAGTTTGCTATCTTGCACATTTTTGTGTTATCATCTGGTGTCAGTCGGATATCTTTAGAAATCCTAGTTCTCAGAAAAAAAACACAGAGAGGAAGACTAGAGAAAACAACCTCTCAAAGCACAGGGCCTAAGCCAAGCCAAAAAATAATAACTCCTGTACTGATGCTAATAGCACTGATCTCAATAACATTTTATTATTCTCAAATTACAGTTATATGACATATACACAAAGCATTGTAATATCCAGAATTTTCACAAGAAGTCAGGACCTAACAATTAGCACAGGGTGCAAAGCATAAACTGATCCCAGACAGGGCTCCAATTTTAAACATGATATTGGTGACTTATTATTCCATTTTCATAGAATGTGCGTTCTTGACACCAAACACTCAAATGCTCTGGCACAAAAAGTCTTTGAAAACTAATTTATGCAAATTTTCATGATGGTGTTTATCACACAGCTTAATTAAGGTGTATGCAACTCCAAGGTCAGTCAACAAAATGACTTTAGGTTGTTTCATTTCTTGCTTAAGTTGGTTCTTGACTATCCCCGGGCCTTACACAACAGAAATGCATTGTGGTTGCTCTTCCTGTTCACTAAGGCTGACATCATATATTAGAGAACAAGGAAGTGTTAGTTCCCCAACCCCTATTCCATCGGGTCGCAAAGTTTGATTAAAGTCTGCGTGCGGCAACTTGTTGCCTGAACATTTAATTTTGGGGTTTGATTGCCACCCCACCGAGATGAGCAAGGTGAAGTCAAAGGGACAGGAGAGCATGTCCAGCGACCTACTTAGCATTCAGGAAAATGAACGCCTGGTGGACCTGCTGGGCCGAAGATGCATGGTGAGCGAAGAGATCACATTGCAGACCTAATTATTGCAGGCTGTTATTCGATGTGTTATGGGCCGCAGAATAAGAATGGCTGCTATAAGCATTTTTGTTTAACATACTGAAAGCTTTTGGTTGACGTCAAAAAGTTAACATGTAGAACTGCTCATGCCTAAATGCCTATGTAAATCTTACTGCATTGTGTTCGTTTCTGACTGGTAGATAATTTTACACAATGTACAAATCTTGTATCTGATCTGATCTGATAAACAGACTGCTCTGTTTTCTTATAATGTACTATTGGAATAAAGAACAGGAATAAATCACTCAATGCACTGATATTATACTGACAAATCATTCTCATTCTGTATAGATCTGATGATGATAAAAAACAATACAAACTGACAGGAAGTGTAGTTCTGGGTCACTTCCTGATGAGGCGACGTGGATGTTTACTGTATCTTGCTGTCTTGAGGACTTGTTTAGTAAAGGTGCATATTCCACTAGTTGCTTGTTTGCATGTGCATGTGTGTGTATGCAGAGTCTAGCAACTGCTGTTGTGCAGCTCTTCATGGCCCTGCCACACAGTCCAGCCCACTGGAGTTTACAGTATACTGGAGTAGCATGTTTTATCAAGGACAACCCTCGGCGTTCGTACTTCATTCGCCTTTATGATATAAAGGTATCCTCTTCACATATTTTTACATTGCAATATTTTTGCAAGCTGTTTTGTACTTTTTAGACACACATAATACAGGGTGAGTCAGCCACAGGACACCCCTTTTTCAGAAACAAACGGGGAAATTACATATCTGAATAACCCAGCACGTAATGGGTGAGGGGGGCTATGTTTTAAGTGATGTCTGGAACATGGCCACCATCTGGAAACCCGCCATATTGGATCAAGGACCAGTTTTCCAATGGGAAGGTGGTCACGACGCATCAAAAAATATCGAATATCTCAAAAATCAATAATTAGATAAAAAATTAGATTTGCAATATCTCTGGTTGTTCAAGAGTTAGCAAGGAAGTTCATAACTTTTGTTGTTCTTCACCAGTAACTAAAGACAGAATTGATTATTCTGATGTCTGGGGAATGCAGGTGCTGTATCATAGCTGCAGACTTCAAAGACTGATACTCAGAAAGTTCACCAATTTCACACAGCACTGTTGCATCTCTCATAGCCAAATTCTGTGAAACTAAACCTGTGGAAGACAAGCCACATAGAGGTCATCCGAAGACCGCTACGGACAAATAAACTTCAAAAATGGTTTTGGCAGCCTTCGTGAATAGTCCATGATGTAGCATGCGCTCTGTCCTGTGTCTTTTGATTCACCATGTATCCTTTGACTTTTGGCTTACCCTGTATTATCACATAATTGTTATGCTAATACTAAATGCGAGTACCCCTATGAAAATATGGACGTTTATTCTAGGAGGGAAAAATGGTTTGGGAGCAAGAGTTGTATAACCAGATTACCTTCTCCTACCCAAAGCAGTTTTTCCACACTTTTCCAGCAGATGTAAGTGCAAATTCACTCATTACAAAACAATTAGGTTTAGACATTTAGGTCTCACACAGGGACACACATACTCAAAGTTGCGCATAAGATATGGAAAAGTATAAAGCATTGCTGTATCAAATCTTTTACCTTGGCGCTTGGTGAATATATATTGCAAAGATATTTAGTAAGCAATAGCCTGTTCTCTAATGATCAGGGCCCCCACAGGACCAGCATAGATCGGGTACTATTAATCCATCAGTGCTCGTAGGATGTTCATTACAGGATGCTGGTGTTTGGATATTTTGGTTGATGGACTATATTCAGTCCAGCAGTGACACTGAGGTGTTTAAAACTCTAGCAGCACTGATCCAGCACACCACCACATTATGGTCAGTGCAGTGCCAAGAATAATAAATGGCCATTAGCGAACAGGGCACAGGGGACTAACAAATCTTTTAGGCATCACAATGCATTGCAGCAAGATAGTCACGCTGAGTGGTGTGACTGGGCAAAACAAAATCTGTTAACATAACAAGAACTTTAAATAGATATTATGGTTAGTGTAATTTGTAAGCTTTAACTGTTGTGAAAATGGCCCAACATGCTGATGAAAGATGGATAAAGCAAATATGTTTACATAAATCTAATAAACCAAATATTGAATAAGATTTGATAAGATAAGCTAACCTTTTATTATCCCAAGAGGGTATTTGTCAGGTTATGGCAACAGATAAACAGAAGTACAATATAAAACATACAAAACATGTCATTTAATGCACCTTTCTTCTTAGAAAACAGGACTAAGCACTTTACAGTCATTACTTTTGTCTCAGGATTGCCAGGTGGGCTTGAACTTTGCAAATGAGAAAGAATCTGAGACTTTCAGGAACACAATCGAGGAAAAGATCAACCAGAGGGCCAATCGTCAAGGTAAAATCTGATTATACAAAACATGATTCTTTACAGTATTAACCTCCAATGCACAAGTTCCTCACTAGCATTAATCTGTGTTATTCTTATTAGATAAGAGACTTGCTCCACACGAAGGTAGGTAAACACAATTGCACTGCACAGAATTCCAGGTTGATGGTTCATGGTTTGCCAGTAAGAGATAACATAATTGATCTTCTGTATTCTGTTATTAGAGAAACGAGCTCTACCAGCCACACCAACTTCAAATGGTAAATAATATGACTATTCTGTAGAATGTCTTAAGGTCTAATGGGTCTTAATGTCTTAAGAATAGTTGTTGAGTGTAAATACTACACTGTATGCTCTACTAGTGCAAATACTTCATGTCAACAATAGCATAGAGTTATCATGTAATATAATTATGGTTTTCAGGGCCAGGGATTCTGCCAAGTGGCATGACCACTGTCGATATCCAGAACCCTGACATTCTGCAGTCTCGGTACCGCTCGCCTACTGTTCCTGTGCCTGCACCCGCTTCCTTAGGCAAGGGAAAAACTGACAAGAAGGGGAAGAAGAATAGACCTCGCCTCACCAAGGCAGATATTGGTGCTCCCAGTGGGTTTAAGTAAGTTTGTTTAAGGAATCTTCAAACCATGCGTTTTACCTGTCATAGTTTGTCAGTTTAATTTTATTAATTCATTTGATTTTTATTTGTCATTTCCTTTAGGCATGTCACACATGTTGGATGGGACCCAAATACTGGTTTTGATGTAAGGGTTTATTTTGTTTACTCAAATAAAATAAATAAGAAACGTTGTGAATGTGGAAGCATTACTTGATTAGCCAAACGTTTCTTTAGATTATACAAAATATCTGTTGATGACCACAAATTCAATGTAACACAAAAAAACAGACAGATTTATGACATAAACGTATTTATACCTTTACATATAGCTTGACTGCAAACCTGCCCTTATCGCAACTGTAATTTTGAATTAATTTGACTTAAGTGAGAGTTAGTGTTTGTTTATGAAACCTATCATATTAAACTGCATGGCAATGACAAGTTAGTTGTGAATATGACTCATAAAATTGAGACGTTTTGTTGAAGAAATGTAAGTTAACTGTGTAAAAAGCATACTCTTTAAATGTACTATATTGTATTGCCTATTTATTGATACCTAGTTACAGTGATTCCAATATTTAAATGATTCATTGTTTTTTTATTAATCTTTCTTTTTCAATCTTAGACCAATAATCTGGATCCAGATCTAAAAAAATTGTTTTCATGTGCTGGTATTAGTGAAGATCAGCTAACAGACAAAGCAACTTCCAAAATCATCTATGACTTCATTGAACAGTCTGGTGGCCTGGATGCTGTCAAAGAGGAGATGAGGAGGCAGGGTGAGCTCATGAATTCTTTTTGCTAAATGTTTGAATCCATTATTATTTCATGTATAGTAACCTCTGTTATATCGTTACTGACAGTAATCCTAAATTGATTTATTTAATATCATTATTGACCGTAACATATTGATTTTCAATTTTGTTTTCATTATTTAAGATAGCTAAAATTATTTCACAGTAAAGCTGTGAAACTCATCTATGGAACTGAAACAGTCTTTATGTAACAGCACAGCATATTTCCAGTCGTAGTCATGATACATTTATATCAAAACAGTGAAGGGAATTGACTGAGAAGCAGGCAGAAGCTGTGCTTGAAGCTGCAGTAGCTGGCCATTTTGCAAACACTGAAGTTTTCCCTGTTTTTGTTTCTCTGGGATGCTGTATATATACTGTATACGGACTGCAGTAGCCTAGTGATTAAGGTACTGGACAGTGGACCTGATGGTCCAGGGTTCAAATCCCATCCCTGCCAAGCTGCCACAGTTGGGTCCTTAACCTACAACTGCTTGGATTGTAAGACTATCAGTTGTAAGTCGCTCTGGATAAGGGCGTCTGCTAAATACCGCAAATGTAAATGTATTGTACGTATTTGTGTTGTGGCATCAGCCTTCTGTCACAAATAGAAACCACTACTCAAATAGAAACTAATCCACAACTGTCCCACAATCAACGTGTGGTTCTTGCACAGATCCTGTGGTAACACCTGCTCATCATCATAGGTGTCATTTGCATTTCAGCTATTCCGATTGTGATTCCGATTCTTCTTATCTATTCTGGTTTTGATTCCAAAATGGGTGAAAAATTGCAAAATGTTTAGGTATTAAAATATCAAAAGAATCATTTCACATGAAGCTTTTTTTTCTTTCTTCTTGCACCATCACCACCAGCCTTAATCTGGTCTAGATCTCATATTGTTCTTGTAAAAGCTTGGTTTTGACTGGGACTCGATGTGTTCTGGTGTTGGTCTTGACTACAACATTATTACTACTACTGATAACATCTGTTCTGGAACTGTGAATTGTTTACCAAACTCACTCATTCTGCCCACACAGATGCCATGGCTCCTCCATCTAGAACTCTTCCTCCAGTCCCAGGTGCTCCCCCTGCTGCTCCTCCACCTCGAGGAGACCGGAATATTCCGCCTGTTCCTGGCCAACCCCCTCGAGCACCTCCTCCCCGTAATCAGAGAACTCCAGGCCGTGGATCAGTTCCACCACCCCCACCTGGTGCAAGAGCTGGACCTCCACCTCCTCCACCTCCGTCTGGTTACTCATCTGCTCCTCCACCACCACCCAATTTTGCTGGGGGAGGAGGAGCACCTCCTCCTCCTCCTCCCCCTCCTCCCCCTCCTCCACCTGCTCCTGTCGCAAGCTACAGTAGTAGCAGCCCGGTCAGTCCTACTCAAACACCAGTAGGCGGTAGAGGAGCTTTACTGGACCAGATCCGTTTGGGCACCAAACTAAAGACAGTAAGAGAGCACTTTTCATAAATTCATATTTTTAAATGCTATAATATCATATGTAATGATGAAAAAATCAAATGAGAGCTACTTACATCATGAAAATACTTAAACAATACAGTTTCCTGTAACAGTAGTTTAGAATGTTATTCAATTTTCACATACATTGAAAAAATGTAATGTATTTTTTGCCACGTGGTTGATGTGCTCTCTTATTTTTCAGGTCTCCGAAAGTTCTGATACTCCTTCTCTAGGAAATGATCAGAGTGGAGAAGGCATAGTTGGAGCACTGATGATGGTGATGCAGAAAAGAAGCAAAGTCATTCATTCCTCAGGTAACAAGGAGTTTATACAACCTTTATCCTGATAACGTCACTCTACAGTAATACAGCGCTTATAGAAAAGCATCATGCAATGTCACAAATCCTTATCTTCTGTACATGACAGTTTGAACATTAAAATAAATGAAATCAAAAAATTTAAAGCAGTATTTACACATTATCTCAGATTATCCATATAATATTCTAACCATACTTCTACTTGTAAAAAATACCTTGTTTTCAAGTGATCAGCCCTTTTCGAATAGCCATGATAAGCGAGATAAATTTCAAACAATCACATTCCTGATTACTAATCAGGTTAATTGACCACCAGCTGACATCAATTGTAGTGGCTTTGATTAAAAGATTCAAACCAGCTGTTCATTACTACTGAGCAATTTTAAAAGGTTGGAAAAGTAATTTCAGAATTGCACTGGGACAAAGCTGTGGAAAAGTACGTGATAAGAAAAGGGTACAAACAGGTTTCAAAGGTGTTAACTATCCCTCATATGACACAACTATAAAATTGCCTAAATTGGGCTGTGCTGGATGAGTGCGCCAGTAGAGTTATTCACATATAATCAGGAAAACTACTAACACCTTGATGATGGCTAATATTGGTCATCCTGTGCATGTGATATTACTTTAAACAAAGCTGACCTGTCAAGCAAGGTGGAAGAAAGAAACCTCTTCTGAAAAGGTGACACTTTGAAGGTTTAACGGATGCTGCCAAGTGCGACCAAATTCTGGAGAAGAAACTGACATTAATCCTCAAAAGAATATGTGGATGGACTTGAAGAGAGCAGTCTATTGCCATACGACACAAGAAAGAATGTACATTAACATATAAATATAATATTCCACAGATGTGCAACATTTGCTGAGACAAATCCAAATTGCCTGATGGCTATAATGAATGCAAAATATGGATATACTAACAATTAAACCAGGAGAATGATCACTTTTGTCAACCCTGTTAATCAGTTCATTATTTGAATTGATGCCTTTTCTCATTAATTGAGTTGAAAAAATGTGTTGTAAATGGCTAACTTCTGGCTGTTAAAGAGAAAATGTCTATGATGATTTTTCTACAGGCGCTGTAAACTTTTTCAACATAAGCAAGTCTAATTTAAAATGTTTTTTTTTTTCATTTTCTCAGATGATGAAGAAGATGAGGGAGTTGTGGATGATGATGACGATGAATGGGACGATTAACACCAATTAGAAACAAACACACACACACACACTCACACACACGCGCACACACAGTATAGTTTTAGTTTTAGTTTAATTTTAGTTTTTAGTAAAAAAAAAGATTTTTTCCTCATAAAGACCAGCAAAATGTACTCACAAGGTACAAACTATCTGTCCTTATGTCCTTTTGGGGACATTTGCTTTCTAGAACAATATATAAACCAGACACACACACATAACTCTGCATTTATATCCTTACTAGGATGATAATAATTAAGTGAAAACACAATGAGCAACATATTCCAATTAATTATTATCAATGACTCGTCTAAGAGACTTTACATATAACTTTGATACTTGTATATTGCTACATGAAAATTGTACAAAATTAAACCCTTAGTGAGGGTGATAATAAAACTGTGAGGTCACTGGTGTTTCAAGCTATAAATTTTAGTGCGAAGGTGATCACATAATCACATAGGTTTATTTTTTTATTTGCCATTGTGATGTTATTTGTTGAACATTACATCAGTGATTATTAATTACAGGACCAAGTTATATATTGATATTAGTAAGACTAACTTGCAGTGATGGCAATTTAGATTGACCAGATAACTTAAAATGTCTTTGGGATAAAATGTGGGAGAAATCGGACTACCTGGACTATAACCACAAGGACACTGGGAGGACATGCACACTGAACATAGGTGGAGTCTGAACTCATTATCCTAAGCAGAAGGTGTTATGTTCATAGTCATTTCTGGTGAACAAAGCATGCATTCACAGAAGACTTTAACCAATGGCAGCCAGACAGGCCTTCCATTACCCGCATTGCAGTTGTGTCTTACCAAATTCCAAGAAATTATCAATAAACTAAAAGCTGTATAACCAAACAATTTCTATGGATGTAGCAATAGCAGCTGCTGTTCTAGCTTCAAAAGAATGCATCGTACTACTCATCATACGTCTTTGAAATGTGGGATTAGCAATGTCTCATTTCAGCAAATTCTGTCTACACGTAAATCTTACTCTTCAGATGCTGCAACACTTGACCAAGGATGACCCAGAAAGTGAAGGTAGGTGATTTCAATTGAAATTGCACAATGGTTTACGTAGGAACTTCATATACACACGGTTTCAGCGATTAAGCACATTTCTGGATGGACCAATATTACTTGGACACAAACCCTGACTGATCTAACACAATTGCCTCACCTAAAGTCATGGTATGTGGTGATGTATGGGATAATTGACTGGTGGGACCTTTCTTTGTTGGAAACATAGTAGACTGTTTCATGAGGTTGTTAGTTTCCTTCCACTGTTTTCAGAGGATGGAACATTTCCTGATTTCTTCCGGCATGGTGGCAACTCATTACAGAGACACTGTCAAAGACTTTCTTGATGGGCAGTCCCCTGACTTACCCCTTTTAGTACATGTCAATGCACTGTTTACTCTGTGAAGACAAATAACATTGCTCATCGTAAAGAGAATGCTTGTTTTAGCATTTGACCAGATGTTTTAAATAAAGTTAATCAGGGTTGTGATAACATGATAGCCTTAACACTTGAACATGGTGGTCAGCATATTGATTAGCATACTGCTGTCTGTAGACCTTGTTGTCACTATCTTGGTTTCACATTAAAATCGCTGTTTGACATGACACATGACAGCGAATAAAGGTACAGGAACATGAAAGACACCATTGATTTTCTGGTGAAACTCTCTTTCATGTGTCACACACTTACCTTCCCATTTGAAGTTCAATTTGAATATACACAATGTACATACATAAAATTTGACTTTGAAACTGCATCTACAAACACCGGGATGCACAAAATAGGGCTTGCAGCAATTAGATGCCTAAAATGGCATCTAATAACAGAGAGGTTATCAAGTAAGTGAGTCAACAAACTTTTAAGATTTAAGTTTGCCAAACTTAATACATTTTTACTTTCTTCAATTCTTCTCTCAGTTTTTAACCTACTTAAATGACTTAACAGATCATTTGTCTTCCATCAAGGTCTCACTTATTGCTTATTGAATATTGCTTAACTTCTGATTTTCTCTCTTTTCAAACTTTCAGCTTCTCCCCATTCTAAAAATTTCATTTAAAACATACACATTCGACATAACATTACAATCTCTGTATCTAACTTTACAGCACAGACATTTTACAACATCTTAAATCACAGTCAGTTGTATTTGTCTATTGGAAATTAAAAGTGAAGATATTCTAATCAAAACATATTTAGCCCTTCCTGTTTTCAGACACTTTAAAAACAATTTGTACATTGTTCAGTCATGAACAACTGGAGATAAGAACAAATACAGCAGTTTATTTGTATGATTATAAAACAACTATGCAAATTTCCAACCATACAATATAATCATAAAATATTTATTACAAACAACCACATTAACTTAAGCTAACAAGAACACAGTAAATACACAAAAGAATCACTGTAAGATATGTAACTACTTTCCATTTAGCTCATTGAGAAACACTACAGCAAAGACACAGAATAACAAACATCTGGATTGTACATCATGGTTCCTTTAAAGGCCACTGCATTTCAAAACATTTAAATGAAACAGAGTTTGGAGTTTAGGCAACTGTGTGCTCCAGGTTACAATTACGAACACAATTATATGGTTTAAATAGCGAAAATGTAAAACAGAATTAATTAAATTAATTAATAAAATTTAATATTATAATGTTTTGCCAACTGCAATGCACCTATGTAATTTGTCAAATCTAAAAACATGGGCAATATTCCAGGTAATCCAGTGGTGTGTGTTAATTGACTTGCTAGGCCTAAGTTTAAAAAAAATTTTTAAATTCAGATCTTAAAACATTCCGTGACTCGTCAAACTTCTTAGGGTGTTGTGCTTACGTTCAGCAGCCAAGTGCTTTTCTGACCTGATGAGAATACGAAAATAAAGATAGTATTCTCTCACTAAGCAAGAGAAAGTTACATGATATAATGATATTTAAATGTGCTTGTCATTTCCTTTGTAATTGTAGCTCTTCATGCCAAGACAAAGTCATGTACATCACTGGCTAATATCTGCTGGCTGTTATAGGAATGAATAGACTCTGGACAAGAAACATTCTCATGATTTCTGCCAAAGACTGTGTTAAAAAAAAAAATTGGACAGGTAGTTTTCCCAATGTTGCTGCCATTTTATAACACGCCATGGAAAGAATGCACATTTGACATATTTTGTCTATTTCTGTAGTTTGTTTTTTATTTCTGAATGTGGGTTAGGACTGTGTTTAATCATTATAGAATTCTCTGTCACACAATGCCAAAAACATGCTTAATAAACATGCTTGCAGAACACATCATACCACTGGCTATGTTCAGTATTGCTGAAAAGATTTCTAATGTACCGTTACACTATAAATATCAATCAGTATCTATACTGTATATTCTGGTCCTGATAATGAATACACACAATAAAACCTGTCATTAACAAGCCATAATCTTCCACCAAAGAGCACTGACATGAATATGTACATTCTTGAAATAAATATGCTGTGTAGAAAGAGACAACGAGAGAGAACGGGAGAAAGAGATACACAGAGTTCAAGAGTAGAGCAGAAACCTGTCCATCAGCAGATGCAATGACTTAAATATATTTTACGTACGTGTAGTAGACACACAACACCCAGAGACTGCCTTTGTACACGAGTAAAGCAAGACCACAGTTAACCACAAAAACATCTAATGTCAATATGCAATAGGTGATTTTTTTTCATGCTACAATTTTTAATGGTTTTATCTGGCTGCTCAAAGAAGAACAAATAAATACGGAAAATATTAGACAAATTACCCTTATAATTTGTGAAACTATTTTCTCAGTACACACATTTTGTTTTACACGACACATAAGGAGACTCGTTTTTCCCTTGAACTATTAAATTGCTCGCATATAAAACCACAGCCATTCGGACGTGTTATAATTCCAACCACGTTTTCTTATTTTTTTATACGATCTATAGATTTTTAGAACTAATTCAAATTAGATCTAAATCTATAAATTTGAACCCATACTAAGAAGAAATACATGTCTCAAATGTACTTCCCTTTTTCTATGGCAGGAGACTGGAACTTGTTTGGTCCATACTTCTGTCTTGCTGAAAAATAACCCATCCTTCTTTTCAGGAAATAAAAATACAGTTCAAGCCATCTACAACCCCCTACACTCTTCAGTAGCTTTGTTTAAAGTCACACACCTTATCCAGTTCTAGAAAATAATAGGTTTTACCTTTTAAGCAATTATTAAATCATTCGTTGATAATGCCACTTTGGGGCTTAGGTACTCAGAAATCGTCAACACTGTGATTTACAAGCACTGTTTGCTACGACTTATACAAACATGTCATTACAACTTAGTTTACGCTTTACAAATTGGCAACTGTGCTTTGTCTGATGCAGACCAGCTGGAGTATTTTAAACTACTCTGAAAAGGCAGCTACTATATCTTTAAAAACCTCACCAAATCACAAATTCTACAAGCCTTTCATCCTTGGTCTTGAAAACAATGGTTGGTCAAACTCATGTCATGTCTCATGAGTCATATTTCCATAGTTAAAACGTTTTAAAAAATCAAAGTGCCATTAACTGGAGTAGTTTTACGTAAAAAAAACCTCCAGACCATTTTCCCATTTATTATGATCCACATGTTGAGGACTATCATATATTTGTCTTGACAAAATAAGCTTTAAATACTAGCCTTGTCAAGCACCAGAGTTATACAAGGTTTAACCAACACCAATGTTCTTTTAAATGTCAGCAGTAAGTTACCAGTTACCAAAAATAAAACAGTAAGTTTTTACATTATGTATTGGTGTGTACCAGTTTGCTGTGTTTTGTTATAACATGTATTGACACTGTTCCCATTCTTTAACCTGTCCAGTTTAAGATTGTAGCTCATCATGCATGCACAATTTGTGTTTATCCAGGAATGCTTGACTGGCTACATAATCTCAGCTCAGCAGTGACACTGATGTGTTGGAATGGTCAGTAAAGTGTGTAAATGTTTACCCCTTTTACAAGTGAGCAGACAAATGAGTAGTTCTAGAGATACAGTCAAGCCCCGCTATCCAAATTTCAAGTATCTGAATTCATGGTACTTGTCCTAATAGCCTAAATTGTTATACAAACAATCAACCTGGCTGGCCTAACTCTGAACTCCGATATGTACAGAGTCAGTCAAAAGTCACAGGACACCCTTATATTTTACAAATGGGAAATTATATATCTGAATACAATAGCAAGTAATAGCTATCTTTTAAACCACATCCAGAACATGGCTGCCATCTTGAAAGATGCTATATTGGGTCAAGGGCAAGTTTTTCCAATATGCAGGAGGTTATACCAAAGAAGTCTCAGAAATGGATTGCCACAATCAGATTTGCAATAGTGTGGTCTTGTCAATCTTGTGGTTCAAAAGTTATCAACATAGAAATTTCAAAACATTTGTTCTTCATCAAAGGTAACTGAAGATGGAATTGGTTATGGAATTGAAGACCAGCAATTTCACACAGCATTGTTGCATCCCTCACAGTACCAGTCACAGTCTTCTGTATTATATTAAACTATATTAACATAAATCTTATTCACATCTGGATAACAGAAAAATAACACGATCAAACCCTTGCCGCATCTGCTGACAATAAAACGAATCAACGTATTTTCTTTGTATTAAGAGAAAAAAATATTAGTGTTCCACCCTACTTTTTGGCAAGTATTTAAAGTTTTTTTTTTATTATACAAAGATAAGAATTACTATGTTATACAGTAAAATACTGTCCTAAATGTTTTTATTTTGTAGTTTAATTAATATTACTGTTATGTGCAATAGTATCTAAACTATGTGACTATGGTAATGTCCATTTTGTCCAATGTCCTGTTTCACACAATGTAATGCCTGTAGTAGGCTTCAACTATACTGTACCTTTTTTAAATTGACATACAAGCAGATATTAAGCTTTCTGAATTGCTTTACATAAGATGGTTAAGATGGTGATGAAAGCTAAATACTTCAAAATTGGATGTAATTTCTGTCACGCGGACTCACTGTGTGTCGCAACTATGTCAGTGTTATTGCTATGATGAGAGTAATCCACCACCCAAACAATATCTGATCAACAATGATTCTATGGTGGTTTCATTCCACGGATGAATTGTGCAGAGGTACATGATGAGGTACAATCAATAATTTTGTTTTTACAAGGTGCACCTATATGGTAGATTTATCTGATGACAATCAATACCTAATACACTAGGAAGTCAATGTATGGAAAACTTGTATTGCACACTGTATTGTAACTGGATAAGCTGAAGGTGCAGAGCGCTGTGTGTTAACGTCACATCCTCAGTGATTTCCACAAAGAAATACAACATGCAGCATAAAAACCTGTTTATAAACGGTGTTTGTTAAAATTTCCTTGTGCATGAAACCAAAGGATGAACCCTTAACCCTTTAGCTTAAAAACAGTCTTTAGTGATTCCACCCATCTTGTTCACACAATATATGGAATATGACCAACAAATGACGTGGATTTTTTTTTTTTACTTTGAACACGATCACTGCACCTGCAACTCCTCCAGCTCCTGCTTCTCTGTGTGCCTGCGATTGGTGCGCTTAGGCTTGTGCGGCTGCTTCCAGTAAGACTGGCAATACTGGTTGATGAGCGTCACCTCAGGCTGAGGGTTAAACTCGGTGGATGGAGACAAGCCTTGAGGTAGTGCTGGAGGAGGAGGTGGGTGGGACTTGCCATGTTGGTGATGGTGCTCAGGTTTGGAAGGACCATCTGGGGCTGTCAGGGCCTCTACAATCTCCCGGTCAAGGATGCGAAGTGCCACACGTGCTACAGTGTGCTTGAAATTGTTCTCTGTGGCAAGGCATTGGTAGATTCCAGCATCCGATTGGCTAAGAGATTTCAGTAGGATGCCATGAGCTGTCTTCAGGACTTCTTTTTCACGACTAAGCTGTAAAGTGTCAAGAATGATTACATTGTAAACAATTCTAAGCTTACGTAGAAGACGTAAAGTATGCAGAGGTAATATACACTGCACAGACAAAAGTTTCTGGACAATTATTGAACTCTGCTATGTTAGAAACTCGAACACATTCTTAACACATTCACAGGTAATCATACAATATAAAGTATACATTTCTGGATTCTCCATATAAAATAGTGGCAGCAGTATAAGTTGTACTTATACTCTAGTGACTTGTTAAACCTGCTGCCCTTAAACAAAACCATGAAGAATTGGCTTGGCAACTTTGATTGAGAACGTATCTGGCTTGCCCGGAGCCCGGACCTAACGCCACCAGACACCTGGAAAATGCACTGGAATGCCAAAAGTGAACCAGGGTTTATTGTCTAACATTAGTAGCAGACCACACAGTCCTGTTCCAAAATCTAGTAGAAAGCTCTTATAGAAAGCCTGTTATAACAGCAGAGGTGGGTGGGAAACTCTAGACTAATACCCATGTGTTGGATGTAATTTTTTGGGCATCCACAAACTTTTGTCTATACAATGTATAATCACAAATCATATTGGCAAGATAACTCTTGACAGAGCAGGTAAACTTACTGCTTTACGTTTGCCGTCTTTCTGAAACAGCCATTTGACAGTCGCTTGAGGAGACCTGGGCTGGCATTCCAAAAATGTGCTGCTGGCTTCCACCCCAAACTGCACAGTCTCTCTAAGACGCTTCTCTACTGAGAAAGGAAGTAATGCATAAGCAAATGGTAACCTTTTTTAATGAACAAATGTGTTCATTAGTTTCCCAGTATAATTTCACAAACATATAAACAAATCCAGGGCATTGCCGTCACTCCATACATTATCTAATATACGTTACTCACAAAATGTATGGAATATTTCAAAATTTATATGAAAAGGATTCCCCAAGAACTGTTGGACAATGTAATCATGTCCATGCCCAATCACTTTCAGTGTGTTTTGGCAGGTTAGGGTCAATGTGTGGCACTCTTGTGCAGTTTGACAAGCTTTTGTACATTCTGCCACTGTCTAAGGCAGATCAATCTCATGTACACTGCTCATAAAAATTAGGCTATTAAGATATTGGAATTTGGAGAAGAGGGTTCAAGCTAGTTCTTTCAGGCTAGCACTGTTGAGTGCTAGAACAAGCTTGGAGTGGACTTTGAAATTGTACCAGAAGTAAGTTACTCTGGATTAGGATCTGCTACTAGTAAGACTCATAAAAGGAAACTATGTACTCAGCTGTAATTAAAAATGACAGGATCTTAAGTATCTATTTACAAGAGTGTGCAATTTGAAAACATCCCAGTGTTTTCCTGTTGGACCTAGTCATTAATCAGCAGATTTTAGCAAACAATTAGCAAATACATTAAATTCTGAGAGTCTACTAAAAATCTGCACACAATTTTGTGCTACATTTTTACATTGTATTACATTGCTTACCTACTTATCTATCTACTTGTCCAGCATTCCTGTTTAATATAGACTATGGAACTAGTGGTGTGATAAACTAATTAGACTTAAATGCAAGTCTATAAAATCAGAATCATCTATCTGAGATGAGTTAATTATTTATGTATGTTTTTGAGTCCAGGATACATTTCCCCTGTCTGTAAAAGGACAAAATGACTTGAAGACGTGGGCACTTTATTTTAACCTGCAATCAGAATACAAGGATTAATTAGGAGACACATACCTTTAGAGTTGAAACCTCTGCACTGACGTAACGGATCACCATGTTTGATGTCCTGTCTCCTGCTTCTCCTAAAAATAAGTAATGACAGGGATTTATACTGTTGTGGACAAATCTGAAATATATTTTTTAAATGTATTTGCTTTTGAAAGTACCAGTAATGTATCAGAAATCACAGTCAGTGACTTAACTTATACTTGTAATTGTTATAATTGTTCTATAAATTATGCATTTCATTATTTAAAAAATATTTTTAACAGTTATATCTTTGTATGTTTGCCATTATAGCTAAGGTACCTTGCTGAAAGTAATAAAATTACTTTGTTAATTGAACAGAATGGCTTCAGAGCCATATGTGAACAAGTAAGTAAATGAATAAATGGTGATAATGAATAATGAATAGTAAATGAATAAGTGGTGATAATGAATAATAAATGAATAAATGGTGATAATGAATTATTGAAGATGATAATAAATATCTGGAACATTTGTTCATTTAAACTATATGTCATATCCAACAAAAGAGTATTCACGTGAAATCTTAAATCACTGCTTCCAAACTTTGTGTACATTAATCAAAATCTAATTAGTTTAATAAGTCAAACATTAAATCTTATACACATCAAATGCAAAGACAAAATGATAATCCCAGTGTTTTGACCTCATTATAAAACAGATCTAGTTTTTAATTCCAGTTCTAGGGTCTAGGGTCATGCTAGAAAACATCAGATTTTAAACCCATAAAACTGTTACACAGGGCACTTTGTTTGCAGCATATTAAACATATTGTGGTTACATTGTGATTTAGTTTGTGGATTAACAGAGGAAGAACCATGCAAACAGAATTAAGGAAAAATATGAGGATACATTGAAATTAAAATGAGTGAGGCACTGTAAACTAATGACAGGGCTGTTTACTACTTTCAAATTTGTTGTGCTGAGAAAAAAATAATCTGTTGACTTACAACCTCAATTTCAATGAAGTTAGGACATTGTGTAAAACATAAATAAAAACAGAATGTGATGATTTGCAAATCCTTTTTAACCCATATTCAATTGAGTACACTACAAAGACAGTACAGTATATTTAAACGGATTTAACGGACAGTTTATTGTTTAAACGGATAAACCTATCGTTTTTTGCAAATATTCAATCATTTTGAATTTGTTGCCTGCAACATGTTCCAAAGAAGTTTACCACTGTGTTACATAACAATAAGTGTTTAGGAACTGAGGGCACTGATTGTTGAAGCTTTGTAGGTGGAATTCTTGTGGAGTTTTTGCTAGATGTAAAACTTGAGTCCAATGTCTACGTCTCAGGATTTTGGACTTAATAGTGTACCACACATTCTCAGTGGGAGACAGGTCTGAACTGCTACCAGGCAAGTCTAGTACCCACACTCTTTTACTACGAAGCCACGCTGTTGTAACACGTGCAGAATGTGGTTTGGTATTGTCTTGCTGAGATAAACAGGGACGTTCCTGAAAAAGACGTTGCTTGAACGGCAGCATATGTTGCTCCAAACCTGTATGTACCTTTCCGGATTAATAGTGCCTTCACAGATGTGCAAGTTATCCATGCTATGGACAATAACACACCCCCATGCCATCAGAGATACTGTCTTTTTTGAACAATCAAGACAGTCCTTTTCCTCTTTGGCCCAGAGGAAATGACGTCCATGATTTCCAAAAATAAGTTGCAATGTGGACTCGGCAGACAACAGGACACTTTTCCACTTTGTATCTTAGATGAGCTCAGGAAAGCCGGCGGAGTTTCTTGGTGTTTTTGATATATGGCTTTTTTTATATGGCTAGTTTGCACTTGAGGCAATGGTTTAATGGTTTTCTGAAGTGTTCCTGAGCTCATGTGTTAACATCCATTACCGAATGATGTCAGTTTTTAATGTAGTGTCGCCTGAGGGATTGAAGGTCACGGGCATTTAATGTTGGTTTTCAGACTTTCCGCTTACTTGCAGAAATTCTCCAGGTTCTCTGAATCTTTTGGTGATATTATGAACAGCAGATGATGAAATCCCTAAATTACTTGTAATTGCATGATGAGAAACGTTCTTCTTAAACTGTAGAACTTTTTGCTCATGCAGTTATTCACAAAGTAGTGAACCTCGCACCATTGTTGCTTGTGAATGACTGAGCCTTGCGGGGATGCTCCCTTCATACCCATTTATGACACTCGCCTGTGGAATGTTCCAAACAGGTGTTTTTTTAGCATTCCTCAACTTTCCTAGTCTTTTATTTCTCCTGTCCCAACTTTCTTTGGAAAGTGTTGCAGGCATCAAATTCAAAATGAATAAATATTTGCAGAAAACAATAAAACAAAACATTAGCATAAATATCTTGTAGTGTATTAAATTGAATATTGGTCGAAAAGGATTTGCAAATCATCATATTCTGTTCTGACTTATGTTTTAAACAACGTCCCAACTTTATTGTAATTGGGGTTGTCACAGATAGACAGTAGACAGTCACAGACACTGAGCTAAAGCAGATTGTTTGAACTAATCAGGCAGTAAGCGGTAAACAGTAAACTGCATTGTGCAAGAATGATTATATATTTTTGTTATTAATAATACATCAGTTCGTTAAACAGTGATGCATTTAAGTCATCTGTATATAAAAGCCACGAAAGGCCACGAAAAGCAATAAGCCATAAAAGGCTGTACATGTAATTTTTTATTTTATAATCGTAAGTAAATACTTTGGACCACATATCAGTAAGTGCATGTGAAAGAAAGAGTCTGACCTCTTCATTGCTGGGGTAAAGGCAGAGCAGCTCTCTCCATCCCAGGCACAGTAGGGGTCTCGGGCTAGGCAACAGTCTGAACAGGCTTTACCATAAGCATCACACCGGTGCAAAGACACCTGAGTCAGACCCCGCTCCGATGACACATACAGCTGTTGCTGTTAGCCACAAAGGAACAAAAATGACTGTAATTCTAAGCATATTCTGATAATGTCCAATTGTCATTAGAGTATAAATATCTGAGTCATCTACCAAAAAAAATTACATATAATATAAGTTAAATATAAGCTCAAGGATTCACCTGTGGTATAAACACAAACATTATTTTTTAAATAGTATTTTCATAATTAAATGACTACAAAGCAACAGTGACAGTCCACTACACTAGCCAGCCACTGTAGGAACACAGGTTTAACTCTTAGTGGTGGCCTTAAAAGTGAGAGAGTGAGGCCAGTTGAGGGAGCAACAACCCCTATGCAGGTCTGCAATGGACTGGTGTCCAATCCAGGGCACTTACATGCCTGCACTGCAACCTTGATCAGGAATAACCAGGATTTGGAAAAAAAAACAAAGACTTTTTTGCATTAAAAAAAATATAAGAAATAAAATAATTAATATTTTAATAAATAACGTGTTTATAGTAAAAAAAAAAATATAATACTAATTTAATACTGTGCTTAGAACATAAAATTTGTAGCAATTCAAACGAAATATATGACATAACAACTTAAATGGTAACTTTTAATGATAAACAGATTTCTCAAAGCAGTATTTACAAAGGTTATATCCAAGATATCCTTAAACAATATGTAGAAATTGGTCACAGTTTAAAATTTGTTTCTTCTTATTATTACTTCTTATTATTATTACTTATTGTTACTAGTAAAAGCGTTTTTAGACGCTTTAGTATTATAAACTATTGTATAATTACTCTACCACTTATTATAAGAAAATAATAATATTACCCTTTTAGATGATATTTTCAGAGTTTTCACTGGTGCAGGTGTCTGACAAAAACAGAAATACATATAAATCTCCAGGTAAAAGCTCTTCCCCCATTTAAAACGGACAACATTAAATGGTATGATTACCCGAAACACCTCCACCTCTTCAAGAACAAGCTCTTCTGTTGTGCTTGTGTCTTTTGGGAGGACAATAACCTTTTGAACTGTTCCTTGGTCTTAAGAATCAAGAAGAAAGATTTTTAAAACAATTTAACGGACTGTTAAAAAGGAAATAAATCAAGCACACGTATACTTTGAATTATTCAGAGGATATTCGGCTGCAAATGTACCTGTTCCTAGAAAAAGAACTTCATATCTCCCATCCACAGCATCGACCATGTCCACAGTGATGGTTGTGAAGCGATAATCCACCCCTGTTCTGACCACCAGGGGACGCTTGTGGGTAGGATATATCGGATGGTACATAAGAGGGTGAGCGCGCACAAAGTTGACAGCCTCGTCAGAAAATGCTTTGGTGCTGTGGAGACCGGGAGTAAATGTTCCACCAGGGCACTACATTTAACCAAAAGGAGATTAACCATTAATCCCCAAAAACGTTCAAGAACACAATAAAGATGATGTCACACTACAGCACATCAGCATTAAAAGACTGGATCCCAAGGCATAAATAACTCCTGTGAAAGATTTATGGTGGCTTCTTAGAATTACTTTAGAATCCCATTCTCAGTTCCTGTACTCTTTCTCCACTCTGTAACTCACCGTCCCGGGGCGTGGGTAAGGGATTTTTCCAGTGTAAGGAGTCCACTGGTAATTGTGTCCATGTTTATGAGAGAAGGGGCCATTGAAGACATTTCTGATGTCGGACATTGAGTACACACACACTGCTGAACCCTTGAACACAGAGCTAGAGACAAAAGAGGAAAGAGAATACAGTGAGGTCCACCTTTACCTAACACATTATAAATTAAAGAATACTATTTACATCTCCAACAATGGTGTAATCTGGCATGGTGCAGTTAATAAAAGACCCATAAACATTGCTTACCCAGCAGTAGAGAACAGAGCATACACGGTGGGGTTGCGCTCATCATTGGTCCGCTGAATAAATACATCCCCTATAAAAACACATTAATTTGTCAGCGAAGCAGACCCCTTGAGCGGTTATAAAAGAGGTTGTTTAATAAGTAGTGTCTTACTTAGCTCATCAAAATATGTTTCAACTCCATCCGTGCCAATAACAGAACAGACCAGTCGAGCTTTCAAAAAGGTTGTCCACTTATTTACCAGTGACCTTTGCCCCCCATCATCATTCTAAAGCATGAAAAACAGATATTTGTTTGAGTACTGTTCATATACATTGGTCACAAAAATTAGGGGATTTTTAAAAACTAATATGAAATAACAAATGAAAATTCAAAGAAAAAGTAGTTTGATCACACAAATGAGATTGATTGAGTAGCAGCACGTAACATTCATGGGGGTGAACAGAAGCATTTCAACCTTCATGACAGCACCACACATTGACTGGTCAGTAGGGTGTATGGTCACCCAAGACTGCCAAAACACACTGAGAGTGATGGGGCATGTACAGGACCAGATTGTATAGCAGTTCTTGTGGGATCCTCTTCATATTCATTTTGAAATGCCCCATAAAATCTTTATATAT
>JAUZST010038592.1:0-27322 GCA_034779995.1 Parotocinclus haroldoi | reverse complement strand
GTACGTTCGCTATACGTGTAAATCGTACAATAAAGGTTTAATAAACATTTAATATGTTACATAAATTATAGCACGTCTCCCGTCTTGTAACATTCGATTAATCGGACCAGCCGGTTATTAGGACCAAAATAATCGCGTCTCCATTAACCGGATTCGACTGTACAATATATTTAATTTGATGTCAGTCTAGTAAGGAACATAACATCCATAGACGGTTTGTAAAAAGGATTTGACAAGCCATGGCATATTCTTTAGAGCAGATACCAAGTTAGCAAGCGATAGGGGTGTAACAAAACACAACACACACGGCTTATAATTAAATTTCACTCATGATGCTGGCTTTCCATTTTGATTTTCTTACTGCGCGTTTTTTATTTCTAAATGTAAACAATGCACATTTTCTTGAATAAATTGTTGTACAAAAAAGCTTTAACCCCTGCAGTTAGAATAAACGAAAGAAGCTAGAAACGAGGTTTAGAACTCGAGATGCGCCCTCTGGTGTTCAAAAACTGCAATTGCATCATATGGGGGGAAATTGTGCTCTGGCACAGTACGAGGGCACGCAGGGGCGTACTCACCCTAAAGTTAGTGGCTCCTCCCCTCACACCATCCTGAAAGTCTTTCATAAAGAGTTTTTAAATGCACTAATGGACGCTGCGTTCACCCTGCCACTCACACCTCTGACTGCAGCCTAGTCTAACAGCCATGGATTGCTTTAGGCCTGTTTTTATTGTAAACTCCTCTGGAGTGGAGTTTACTGAAAGCATTAAAAGAACTGTAGCTGGATAAAGGGAAGGTCAGAATATAGCTTCAGACTATTCTGTTCTCAAAGCACATTGTGGGATCGCACATTATTATTGGTAACACCACTGATCTTTTTACTTTCTGGCATTTACAATTTAAGTACTGGAAATTTTAAGGTCACACCACTTTTATGAAATGCATTTTTTTCTGTACCCACCCCTCATCCAGACATCCAGGGTCAAACCCTGTTTGTGTGCCAAACTCTGCGTCCTTTGACTTTTTTCTTCTCCCCCGGTTGCTCGTTCTTGCAGCAGCGTAACAATGTCCTCTCCGAAATGCGATAACCTTACTTTAGCTCAAGTGTCTCCCTTCTTGTATCCTGGCATGTTCGCTGTCTTTCCTTGTCCTTTTTCCTCCTACCCCATGCCTTTGTCATGATTAATTGGCATGTACAGTAGGCCAGGTATTTACAAATGCAATTAAAGGAAAATAAATAGAAGTGGTTAGCTGGCTGCGTGTGCACAAGCTGAAGGACTCTACTGTGCAGAGTCACAAGTATGATGATGGAGTGGCACGGGGAAAGGGCGCTCTTCAGAATGCGGCATTGACGTCGAATGATTATTGTTGTCCTTCTGGCCTTTGCTTGGTCAACAATAACTGCTTTTCCATTTTTCAGTTATTTTTCAATTTCGTTCCCCTTTTTATATTGTCCTCTTTTTTTTTTTTTTTTTACCTACCTGGAAACCAAAGGAACAAACCAGCACTGAAAATGTCAGTGTTTGAAACAAAACCCCATGCAGCCTTGGCAGTGTTCGAGGACTGAGAATAAACCCGGGTATAAAAAATGATCTCCTTTAGTGTTGAGACAGTGATAATGGGTAATTGGTGAAGATGGTCATCACGAACTGGCTACCTCAATAAAGAGGTGTAATAAGCAATTCAGACAGAGAGAACGAGAGACATAAAGTACTGCTGAACTGAAAGCACACAGACAGTGAAACGGAGAGAAAGCCACAACGAGAGTGTCATTTATATACTGTACATTCTCTAAGTGGCTGAAATGTTACATCAAATCAGTGAACAATATATACCCAAGAGGCGCAAACGACGCGACAGAACCAGGCACTTGCTACGTTTACATTTGCGTCATTTAGCAGACGCCCTTATCCAGAGCGACCTACAACTTCTACACCCTTACAGTCCAAGCAATCATGGGTTAAGGGCCTTGCTTAAGGATCCACCTGTGGTAACTTGGCAGAGGTGGAATTTGAACCCTGGACCATCAGGTCCACAGTCCAGTACCTTAACCGCTGGGCTACCACAGTCCTCTACCACTATAACGCATCTATTGGCACAGTACTGCAGCTGGTGAAGTTAACAGTGATTAAAACGAATATATCTGGAAAGAACAGGCTCTTATCCACAACACCAGCAACCCCTGCTTTGATATACAGGCCAGAACATCACCTTGAGGCAGAAGGGCTACTGCAGCAGCAGACCACCCTAAGGGCCACACCTGTCACATCTGATGGAATGATGTGGGAGGTGTTTTCTTGGCACACTTTGGGTCCCTTAATACCAATTTAAACGGCACAGCCTACCTGAGTATTGTTGCTGACCGTGTCTTTCTTTTTAAGACCACAGCGATGAAGACTATACTCACCGACCCTCAGCAGTCACCAGATCCCAGTCCAATAGAGTATCTTGTGCATGGTTTGGAACGGGAGATTTGCATCATTTATGTGCAGCTGACAAATCTGCAATGACCGAGTCCTGCTGTCATGTTAATTTGGACCAAAATGGTTTTTTTTGGCCATTTTTAGATCTATACCATGGTACAAATATTATGGTACTTCTGAAGGCTGTTCCTGTACATGTTGTACAAAAGTCTTAGGCCGTCACTAGATGTATTGCTTTACCAATGGAACAATGACCATATATAATTAATATCAAACCCTGGCAGCTTCATCAGGATGCCAAGTTGACCCTTCTGTAGTATGAAGAAACTTGAGCAAGAACGGTCAATTTGGAAGAAACCATTTTTTTAAAAGGGTGGAAGAGTTAAAATATGCTAAAGCTCTTTTCAGTGGAAAAGAGGGACAAATCCAAGCTTGAAGTTTTTGGGTCCCGTTATCCGTATGTTACATGTGGTCGTTATAGCATTGCTAAAGCAACAATTCTGGTGGTGACCTAAGAGATTTTCCACACTTATTATCAGATTTTGGATTACAATTGGATCAATTGCCCAGCCAGCTAACAGAAGAGCGCATAACAAACCTTGGATGTAACAAAACCTTTATGTTTTGCTTGTCGACTGGAGCTACATACCAGCTTGACTCGTATGTCTTCACCCAGCATCGGTCACTCCTGGGCTGCTTCTCCTAAGCATGTAAGAGAGAATGAATATAGTAGCTACTCAAGCCTCATCCAATTGTGTGGTTGGTCCTGGGGTGGTCCAGGCTTTCTGCAGATGTTCTAAAAGTGATGTCTCTCTAAGGGCTCTGGACAGGGCAGTGAGAGGTTGTGAGAACGTTCTGAGTATGTTGTGAGAACGTTCTGAGTGGCCAACAAAAGCTGGTACATGCAATGGGAATAGATAATTAGGCGTAATTAGTGTGTTCACATCTTGAACCACCCCATCACGCACATACTCACTAGTCACTTAATCTCTGAATGCGCTCACCCAAGACGCACACGCACACACGCATGCATGCATACACACACACACACACACACACAGACACACACGTACGAAATCACACACCAGACAAAGTGAAAACACTTTGATGTAAGAGGAGTCGTCCCGGACTCAAAAGCATAAAGGCACTGTTTTAAGCTGTCTCTCGTTCTCTTTCCACCCCTCCTTCTGTTCCACCCCCCTTTTTTCTTTCCTCTTTCCACAGCGGCTGTAAGACACACATAGATGAATGGACAACAACCTCCACCCCCTTCTCTTTTTCAGTCTTCCCACCCTGCGTTCTTTGAGCTAGGGCACAGTCAATTCTCTACCCTGCAAAGGGGGAGGCGAAAAAAAAAAAAGCATCAAATGTTTTCGGCCGTCAGTAATGAGGTAGTGGACCTCATCAGGGCCCTATCGTCAGCTATCTTTGGCTTTTGTTCAGCCTCAATGGTAAGTCTCGCTTTGAAAAACTGAAAGGCAACTTTTTTAAGAGCCAGAGAAGGACACCGAGATGGAGAGAGAGGGATAAAAACATGCAAACCCATTTTATTATCTTTTTATTCCTATTCTAAACTGTCGCCTGGCAAAAAAAAAAGTCGGGGCATCCAGCGCAGGAGCTACATGTGTCCAGAGCTCGTAGTAGCAGAACTAGAAGTGACAGTATTGACTTTAGATCTGTATAACATCCCATCCAAATGGATTACCATGGTCACATTGATAGTTTGAACAATGTTTGACTTTAAACAGTAATATTAATGGAAACATTTGGTATTGTACTGTACAATACAGTCATTACCGTCAAACTTCAAGCACATGAAAAGGAAAGCAGAACCCTCCCAGGTCTTTTCTGCCTTTCAAGACTGTGGTTATCTTTTTCTGTCAGATGTCCCGAGGATTCGATCGTAGTTATTTTCTGTCATTCAGATGTAAATTGCGTGTATATAAGAGTGTTATTTCCTTTTATAATTCCGATTCCTGTTATATTCCTATTATTACTATTATAAGGCCGATGAAGAATTGGATCTTACAAGGCAAATCGCTGTATAGCGCAAATAAAAAAATTAAGCAATACTCTACACCTGAAGAAGGCCTTAAAAATGACCCTTTACTCAGAAAATTAAAAATGAGGGGTTTTTTTTTCTCCTTCATGGCTGCCCAGACAAAGTGAAAATAGAGCTCTCTATTATAAATTCAATTTAATTCGATAAAAAAATTATTTCTATAGCGCTTTTTACAATGGAGCATTCTCAATCTTATATGATCTTAAAAGACCAGTCCCAAATTGAGCAAGCCTCAACCAAGGGCGACAGTGGAAAGGAAAAACTCCCTGAAAGTAGTAGGAAGAAACCTTGGGAGGACCAAGACTCAACCGGGGTTCCGTCCTTCATGGGCGGCCTAGATGTTAATTAAATAAATACTGAGAAGTATATTAAGTTATAGCAAAATGAGGTAAATCAGTAATAAAGTTATAATGAGTAATAAAATAAATAGTGCTGTGATTGCTTCTAAAGACTATTTGTAGATTCGACGTGTGTGTGATTGACTGTGATTGAGATGTAGAGACGTGACGTGATGAGAGCGCCACGACTTTTGCTCTTTTGACAACAAATGGTTTTGTATCTTATCTCTCGATTCTCTTAACTAAGGGTCGTCTCGGTAACCTACCAGCTGTCACCATAGCCATGAGGAAAAAGTTTTCTCTTTTTGAAAAAATAATAATAAATACGTTGTAGGATGAAGTTTTGTATCTTCTGCACTGCACCTAGCTGGACTGGAAACTTGGACTTCAGATTCGATCCATTGGCCTTTTTATTTTTCTTTCATTTTAACATGTAGGCCAGTCGTTTCTGGCAAATGGACTATATTTGATTGTATTTAAGCATGACGATGGAGCTCCACATTCGCTTGCATCACTACGTCTTGTCCCGGTAGTATTTGGACCTAAAAAATCGCTATGGCTATATAAGGACTGCAGTTGTTCCCAGTTCCTGCTGCACAAATGTGAGAAAGTGGGCAAAGTTATAGGAAATGCGAGTTAATAGACGTTCTTCCAGTGTGAAGCTGGGAGATGTCGAACTTTGTGTCTCTGATGTAGCACTCAGAAGCCATAATCATGCAGTGATCCATGAGTAGATCCATTCCCATCTTCATATATATATATATAAATAACCGCTCTGATTGTTTCTACACTCCTTCTTACTCGCGCTCTCCATTCTCTTAACTAAGCGCCGTCTCGGTAACCTACCAGCTGTCAAGATGAAGGAAAAAGTTTTCTCTTTTTGAAAAAATAAATAAATAAATAAAATAAGCCGTGGGATGAGGTGAGAGTGAAAAAAGATAGAGGAAAGACCTGATTTGGCGGTTGTCGTCACCATGGTGGCTGTTTACCCGGCGACTCTGTGATGAGGTCACGCAGGGCTGATGAAGCGACACACTCCCTTTTGTGTTGCGCCGCTCGAGGTTTGTCAGCCTGTCATTACACCCGATTCAGCCAATTGGCTCGGACGAGGAACTCTGAGCTCGAGAGAGAAAAGTTGACAGCTCGGGAGAATGGGAGAGGCGCTTGGTGATGGAGGGGGAAAAATAGGAATATATCATTCGTCTCTCGCACCGCGCCGTGATTGCTAATTATCCCTGGTTCAAGGAGGAGGGTGGCGGAAAATTCACTGATTTCATAATTCGCCGGATTTGAGGACTGATTCAAGCAAAGGCCTCTTTGCGTTAATGCCACATATTATTACTCCTGTTAAAAATAATCGCCCGTCCTTTTCATCAGCCCTGTTTTTTGTCATCTCTGGCATTCTGTTTCTCAGAGCCTAGATACACTCTTGTTGGAGTGCCTAATAAACCACCGCACTGACTATGGCGTTATTTAATCAACCATCAGAAGCTGTAAACCAGAAGAATGAGCATCAGCAGAAGTGAGGGAAAAGCAATCAGTGAGAGCAGACTGACCAAAGAAAGACAGGTGACACTGATTTAGTTATAGGTAAGGTTCAATTAAAATGATTATAAATAGAAAATATATTAGCTTATGAGCCCGTAGTAAGGTTCATACGGTGCTCGGTGTTCTAATACACTAGTCCTTCACCGCAGGGGACCAGGTTTGAGTCCCAGCCGTGTTTTCTGGCCGGTATAGTTGTTGCATAAGGGCTCCACTGACTGTGGCACAGAGAAGGGCAGACGGTTAGGGAATCCCCTAGCACTGAGATGGACTGGCATCCTTACACCTGCACCCTGTGTTCCTCGGATTTAGGTTCTGTTCTGAAAAGCGGCAGTGTGAAATGTACGTTCAATTACACAATTTATTTAGGAGTTGCAGAATTGTTGGGGTGGACGCGCAGTTCCGCTGCTCCACAGGCAGAGGTTATAGTTAACATGCTCTGTTATTGGCTTGTTAACAACTGCTCACAGCATATCCTGTTATGCTAATTTCTTTTAATCGTGGGCAACTAAAGTTTCTTTTTGTTCAACCTTTTTATACAAGAAGTGCCTACTATTTAGAATTTCTATTTTTCAGACATGAAAAATGCAATGTTTTCACTCTGGGCAGAACGGTGTCTGCGTGGGTTTACTCCGGGTACTCCAGTTTCCTCCCACAGTTCAAAGACGTGCGTGTTAGCTTAATTGGTGTCTCTAAAATGGCCTTTAGTGTATGCGCCTGTGATGGATTGGCGCTCCGTCCAGGGTCGTTCCTGCCCTTTACTCTGTCGTTTTAAGACATTCAGCATTTTGAAATTTGTCATTTTGCTTCTAGTCATTTCTTAGAATTGCAGGGCAATACCGTTGTTTATTTAAATTTTAAAAAAGCTTCAATACACTACAAGAGACTTTGTATTGTTTAGCATTGACTTTACTGTATGATGAAAAAACTTGCCAAGAAAACAATACTACAGATAAACCTTTTGGCCGGTTTGTGAAGGATGAAAAATGTCCTAGATTTATTTGCTTAAAGTCCTCTGCCTTGCAGCCTTTTCTCCCTCTGACACTTTTGCGTTGCATGTGACGCCCGACCTGATCTGAACTGACTTTAACCGCCGCATAAGCCGTGATTCACTTTAGCAGGGCCTTGAATGAACAATAATTCATAAAACTTTGTCAACCACCCATTTGAATGAAGTGAAGCGCTAAAATAGCACGCTGTCGCCACCTGGAGGTGAGGTTGAATAGAGTGTGATTTCAGCTTGAGCAATGCAATGAGATAACGGTATAAAGCGACTTTTCTTTGATGTCATCACGTGCTTGTTTGCTTTATAGGAACATTGCTGCATTGTCAGTCTTGAGACGGGTTTGGATTACCGCAAGAGAGAGATGGAACCTGCAGGCAAAGTTTATTACGTGTAAGAACCTGCTGTGTCTGTATTTTTACACATACACTTGTACACTTGGACCCACATACTCCAATTCATACTCGAAAGGATTCCAGGGCCTAACTGGCAGCACAGGGGGTAACTCGGGCAACAATACTAAGAAAGGGCACCAGTCTGTTGCAGGATGGGACACGGAGTGTGCAGCGGGAGATG
This sequence comes from Parotocinclus haroldoi, assembly GCA_034779995.1. Lineage (NCBI taxonomy): Eukaryota > Metazoa > Chordata > Actinopteri > Siluriformes > Loricariidae > Parotocinclus > Parotocinclus haroldoi. The sequence goes on along the minus strand of JAUZST010038592.1, from coordinate 19,375 downwards.
CCATCCGGATTTTGTCCAGTCCTATGCAAAACATTTTTTAAAAATAGGGTAGTTATACAGTGCTTGAAGCAAGGTCAATGCTTGAAAATTTCAGTATTTCTACAGTATTTTTTTTTACAATAGAGCATTGTCTCTATTAAAAAGTAGATTTAATCTAAGCCCAAACTGAGCAAGTGTGGCCAGTGTGACGGTGGCAAGGAAACACTCCCTTATAAAAAATAAACCTTGTAAGAATCTGATTCATCTGATTATGATAAAAAAAAACATGAGCTAAATATATATTAAGAGAGAATATATTTAGAATATCAAAAAATAGATAGATATAATCTAATATGAAAGTAAAGCGTATAAGACAATATATGAATAAAATGAATTAAGTATTGAAATGATCTAAAATTATAAATATTGACACTGTTTGCTCTGGTGTCCCGGGTATTTCTAAAGACATGGCGTGTTTCAGTTAAACAGAGAATGATGTGGATTTGAACCCTGCAGACCGTGTGCTTACTCTTTACTTAGAAAGTCGACAGATGATTGTACAAATGAACATGCCCAAACCGGCATTACACTCAAATAATGCTGACCTACCCGACGTACTCCTGCATGTGTTTAATGAGAGACAGCAAGTAACAGGACACACAAATCTATGTTCTGTCCTCCACGTTTGTGTGTGTGTGTGTGTGTGTGTGTGCGTGTGTGTGTGTGTGTGCGTGCGTGCGTGCGTTAGTAGGTTCCCAATTGCCACTCGCTTCTATTCACATTCACAATGTTTGTTTTGAGCCCAACATCCTGAGCTATTGAGTCGGCCTGAAAAGCTAAACACAGGCGCGCACCACTCTCTGTTTGATCTGAGCACTTCAGACCTGGTTAATTTCATATTCTTTTCTCTTTTGCGCTTCGCTCTCGCTCTCTCTCCGCAGATCGAGTGAACTCCATGCCTTGAATACGCTTTTCCATGAACTGGCTTCCAGACAAAATGATGGTAAGCAGGTTAATTTACCTGAGTTAAAAACAGAGAATGTGGCTAGAACAACAGGGTGATCACTTGTTCGTGTGTGTGTGTGTGTGTGTGTGTGTGTGTGTGTGTGTTAGTGAGAAAGCGAGAGATGGAGAGAGAGAGAGGGAGAGAGAGAAAGAGAGAGAGAGAAATAAAAGCATCACAGAGAGAAAGGGAGAGAGAGAGAGAGAGAAATAAAAGCATCACTGAGAGAGAGAAAGAGAGAGAGAGAGAGAGAGAGAAAAGCATCACAGAGAGAGAGAAAAGAGAGAGAGAGAGAGAGAGAAAAGCAACACAGAGAGGGAGAGAGGGAGAGAGAAAAGCATGAGAGAGAGAGAGAGAGAGAGAGAGAGAGAGAGAGAGAGAGAGAAAAGCATAAAAGAGAGAGAGAGAGAGAAAGAGGGAGAGCGGGAGAGCGAGAGAGAGAGAGAAAAGCATGAGAGGGAGAGAGAGAGAGAGAGAGAAAAGCATCACAAACAGAGAGGGAGAAAGAGCGCGATAGAGAGAAAAGCAACAGAGAGAGAGAAGGAGAAAGAGAGAGAGAGAGAGAGAAACTCGATGAATCGTAAGTCGTACCTAATTGCATTCACGTTTTCCAGTAACCAAGAAAAGAGTCCTCACCGTGCATGGCAGAGAAGTGACTATAAGCCGAAGCTGTGGCACCATCGCTGACTGTACTTTTCAGGAGCTCTGTGATCGAGTGAGTAAAAAGAATTTTGTTACAGTTTTTAACTCGAGTCTAGATCTAAAGAGAGAAAGAGAGAGAGGGTTTTGAAGTCAAGTGCCGGATTATTATCTCCTAGTCTGAAACAGCCCAATACCAATAAAACCTATACCTACCCACTTAACATATAATACAACCACATTCAAATGATCAGAAACCAGAAACACCAAGCAGACGGAGCCAATACCAGAGCATCAGGAATGCAGTGGAAACTCCGAGTTGGTCCCAGATGTCTGTTCAAACTCGACTTGCTCAAAGTCAGAATTAAGTTTCTCCATAAGCAGTAATGTACATAGGATTCATCCATTCCCAACGCCCACATGATTGTTTTTTATATTCGCATGCAATGAATGATTAAAAGCATGAATAAATCAAAGGAATGCAATCTTATTGTAATAATAATCATTAAAGACCTGAAATAAGTGAAACATGAAGTGAAACTTTATAGCCACTTACGTCGAGAAATCTAATGGATTTCAAAATAATGGACTGTTTCGATCTGAATTGTTCGACTGAAACCCTGAATCCCATCCAGGGAACACTTAAACTTGTGCCCCGCGTTTGTCCTGGAAAGGCACCAGAGTCCCCATGACCCCAACCGGGAGGTTAAAATGTGTAACAATAAGTCTTTACTAATAAAACCTTGACCATTCTTGACCTGATGTATTGAGATATTCTTTAACATCACTTCAGCTGAGACACTAAAGTTATTAATGTAATAATATTTGTTTTTCAGTGTGTATCACATGTACATGTAAAATAACAGAGAGCCCCTTGTAGGTTTTTTACCAGTTGCATGTTGTTTTTACCAGTAGCTTTTAGTTTGTAAAGAAAAAATCAGCATGACATTCTCTAATGGAGACGAGGCGCTGTGTCTGTGTCCTTCGGCCTTTTAGAGAGTGCTGTTCATTTCCATCCACTAGGAGACAGAGGTTGAGAGAAAGAGAAAGAGAGAGAAAATGTGTGCATGCGTGCCTGTGCGTGTTGGTCCAGGTATTTGTTATACTTGTGAGGACCAAATGTCTCCTGACGGATGGGGATTATGGACATGTTTGACCTTGTGAAGACATTTCTCTTTACCTTTATCTGCTTGCTAGGGAAAAAACCCAAAAGCGCAGCGGTTTCCTTACAGAGGTTTCAGTTTGGGTTCGAACTGGGTACAGCATGAATAAGCCGGAATAATCGTTAGGTCAACGGAAAGTCCCCGTAACAATACAATTACCAAGCCTGTGTGCGCCTGTTAGTGAAGAGTCCTCAACTTCTTTATCCTCATGGCCAGACTAATGCAGTCGGGACAATGTCAGCATGTTTTAATGTACCTTCCATCTTACTCACCACACACACACACACACACACACACACACTCGCAGAGGTCATACTGTTACCTGGTTATGTTGAGCACGGGGAAAAGATTAGAGAGTACAAGCTGGAGACAGAAGATCTCAAAAGGTTCATAGGGCACTTCAAAAGCAGTCCATCCACACACTCCACACGCTCTTTGTTTCTCAAGGTTGAGAGCGAGCGCTTACAAAGGCACAAACGAATTTTACTCAGCTGGAATCTAAGCAGCTCTAAGATTTTCTAAGTGCTCTCTTTAAAGCTCATTCTTCAGGGCGTTTCGTAATGGATTGTTAATTTCCTGACAAACTATTCCGCCGACGTCTGTCCGATGTGTTTTCAGCCATTAGGCGCCACCGACTATCTGGAGTTCGCGCGCCATTTTGACACGGTCATCATCCGAGACGTGCCTCGCCTCAAAGTTTCGCTCAAGGACCAAGCCAGGCGTTTCGTTACGCTCATCGACATCTTATATGACCAAAAGGTACAACACAAAGAGTCCGGGCTACACACACTAGAGGACAACTGTGTAGTCAGTGTAATGCAGTAAGCAATGCTCTTACCCAGGGAAACCATTGAGCTGTCCCAGTACAGAATGTTACCTGGTCGACACGTGATGGGGACTGTGCTGTGGCACTGTGGTACAGTACAGTGAAGCAGTGCAGCACTTCGTTCTCCTCTAGGGGTGCCTATTTTGAAAGGACTTCACGAGACAAGGCACATCACGGGTCACAACACGATTGAATCCATACCATACATTGCAACATATTTAGATTTCGAGATAAATGTCCACATAGTTCACTGAAACTATAAAAGCAGCTGAAGTACAGGTTACAGGTTGTTTAGATAATTCAGAGGACATATTCAGGGTTCAAAACCCCTTTCGATCAGAGAGGAACATTCAACCCTGCGTTGAGTATTGCGGTTCATACCTCAGCATTCTTTCAAATTCAGCTCTTGAGGTATTTTTGGCGATAAAATCTGTCTCGCCAACTTTTGGTTGGTTCGGCGAACTTGTTAGGCTCGTACGGCGTTCTTCCAAAAGCTCTCACTCGGTGTCCTTGCAGCATCCAACCAAAAAGGAAAACGGTGAGAACCGCAGTACTATTTTGAAAAAATGTCAAACTTTGAGAGTGGTGGTGAGATGAAATATTTATTCCATCTAACAAATTGTGTCTTTGTGCGATTATAGTGTTTTCACGCGTTTTAAAACACGACTCCATTCATGAACATAAAAAGACTTCCAGAACAGATCGATATTACAGAGGTTGCAGTGAATCCCAAAACAATAGCACATGTTTATCACGTCACACATTTGCTCCATCATCCTGTTCTTACCCGTCCGGTCATTGAAATCTTTCTAAATCCCTAAAGAGTTTGTATTTTCAGGTAAGGGTGGTGATTTTAGCCGAAGCGCCTCTGCACCGTCTCTTTGATGGTGGCCCTTTATCAGGAGAGGAAGAGAGAGACCGTCTGATGATTGATGAACTCGGCTTGACAGATGTGAGAACTTTAGTGAGCAGCTTCACTGCATGAGTGTTTGTTGATGCAACAATGCAGATATCTGCATTTGAAGATGCTAAATGCAGGCCATTCAAGTTGTTACGTTTTCCAGATTAGAGGTACATGGGACGGATTATTTTCCAGTATAGATTTTAAGAAACATTTGTGCTAGGCTGTGTTTTTTTTTTTTTTTTTTAAATAACGTCAACCATGGCAGTAAAAATCGTGCGATAAAAATGCAACAGATTGTTTAAACCCTATAGAGCAGTAACGGTTAATTCCAATAATTAAATCTTCTGTTGGTGAGTTGAAATTTTGTTCATTACACAATATTCCCTGATTAATTACATGATAAACAACAATACAGTACTACAACTAATAATAGAAATGATGGTCCAGGTATGTGCTGTTTAACGTCTGCATTTTGCTTGTTTGTTTATTTGCTGGACGGCACAGGGGAGCCGCCTCACAGCATGAAGGTCCGGGGTTCAATCCCAGGGCGGGGCGGCCTGGGTCCTTTTTGTGTGGAGTCTGCATGTCCTCCCGTGTCTGCGTGGGTTTACTCCGGGTACTCCGGTTTCCTCCCACAATCCAAAGTGTCTAATTGGTGTCTCTAAAAGTGGCCCTTGGTGTGTGACTGTGTGTGTGTGCGCCCTACGATGGATAGGGGCCCAGAGTTGCCTGGTGGGCACCGGCTGGCCCGCGTCCCCGTGTGGATTCATTGGAAGATAATGGATGGATGTTTCATTGGTTCTGCTTAACGTTGCTATCGGCATCAGAGGCCAGTTCAGTGACGCGCACACACACACACACACACACACACACACAGGAGGTCTATTACTAATCAGGACTAGTTCTATTAACACTCAAGTCGATTTTGAGTAATCGGTTACCCTAACATGCATGTCTTTAGACTGTGGGAGGAAACCGGACTACTCGGAGAAAACCCACGGGGAGGACATGCAGACTCCACCCTGGGACTGAACCCGGGACCTTCTAGCTGTGAGGCAGCAGTGCTACCACACCGAGCCCCCGTGCCGCCCCCATTACACTTTGTGAAACTGTCTGGACTTTACCATAGTCACATGGTAGTCTAGACACTTTGCACATGGTGTTTTATTTTAAAGAACAATATAAACTTAAACACAATAAGAAAACATTTAATGCAGTCATTCTTTGTGGCTTTCATAAAGTTTGAAACAAGTTTTAAGCAATGATGAAAATGAAAGGCGAGTTACAGTGTTGTTTTCTGCCTTTCAAGACGGCAATTCTCTTTTCTGCCAGCAGGTGTCACAAGGGTTCACTCACACCTGCTTTCTGTCATTAAACGTCTAGATCAGAAGTCTAATTTTTTTCGGATATAAAAGCACAAGGGGGCGGCACAGGGGCTCAGTAGGTGGTACCGCTGCCTCACAACAAGAAGGTCCCGGGTTCAATCCCGACTTGGGTCCTTTCTTTGTGGAGTCTGCATGTCCTCCCCGTGTCTGCGTGGGTTTACTCCGGGTACTCCTGTTTCCTCCCAAAGTCCAAAGACATGCGTGTTAATTGGTGTCTCTAAAAATGTCATTGACTTGTGTATGCAAACACCCCAGCCGTGTAACTGGAAACAGCTGCACGCCGTTCCCAAGAACGGTTAAATGGGCAGGGGGTGCAGAAAGCAATGGCAAAACTACTCCACTATCCTGCCGAAATACTTCATGGATCACATAGACGAAAGACAGAAATGTGTGGAGATCGATGATCCATCAAGTGACCGAGAGTCGGACGCAACTTTATGGTTAATCCCAATCCAATCTAAAGCACAAGGACGGGGTTAAACGGGGCATACCTGTGTTGGTGAAAATAATAATCGGAATTTTTACTCTATTACTAATCAAATTACTACTATTTACTACCAAGATTGTCTATGTTCGTGTTTTTAGGAGGCAGGTAAGCGGCTGATGCTGTTCACAGACGAGGAGGAGATTTTTGCCCTCCAGAGGATGCTGTCACGACTCACAGAGATGCAGAGCAAGCAGTACTGGGACCAAGGAGACCAACGTCGGAAGTTTAAACATGCAAATTAAACAAGCAAAATAATCGTCCACCAAGTTAGATAAATGAACCGTGAGATACTTGATTGATAACTTAAACAGTACCTTAATGTATATGTGTAATTAAGAAATGTCATTATTTGGTTTGTTTAAGTCTACTATAAGGGCTGAACAGGTTTAGGTCCATGTTTCGTCATGAAATGTTGAGATTACAGTGCCAGAACTCCACGATTCAAGTCACAGGTGCCACCTAGACTGTGCACGAGCACTGAAAACTGTTTGCCCTCATACCTGTGCTCCTGTAAATCGACCCTCATGTAGCTTTCATGAAGCATTTAAACTGCATATTATAATCCGTTGTTAATACTAGATGTTTACATGGCATTTTACTACTGACTAAACATAAAAGGTACATAGCGCCCCCTAATGTTGGAGTGATTTTAGGATTGTTGTTCTGTATATAAAATGATTACGTGCTTAATGAGCAGCGAAACCAATCCAAACCATCCATTATCTTCCACTTAATCCACACGCAATCGCAGGCCAGCCAGTGCCCACCTGGCAACCCTTGGTGCAAGGGCAGAAACAACCCTAGGCAAGGCGCCAATCTATCGTAAAAAAAAAAACACCCACACACTAAGGGACTTTTAGAGAAACAAATCAAACCTAACAATCACCTAACTAACCTAATAAAACACATCTTTGGAAACCGGAGTAGCAGGAGTAAACCCACACAGACACAGGGAGGACCCAGGCTACTCCACCCTGGGATCCACCGTGCCGCCCAATCCAAACCAATGAAGACATAATCTTGCCAAGCCTTTAATTTTCTGAATCTTAAAACACACATATTTAGCTATTGTTAATCAGTATTGGTTTACCGTGCTTCTCAGGAGTGGGTATGGGTATGTTAGGGTGGCACGGTGGGTGGCACTGCTGCTTCACAGCAAGAAGGTCCTGGGTTCAATCCCAGGGTGGAGAGGCCTGGGTCTTTTCTGCGTGGAGTCTGCATGTCCTCCCCGTGTCTGCGTGGGTTTACTCGGGATACTCTGATTTCCTCCCATGGAAAAACACCCCAGCCGTGTAACTGGAAACATCTGGATAAATGGGGATGGGTGAAGAAAGCAATGGCAAACTACTCCACTATCCCGCTAAAATACTTTATGGATCACATTGATGAAAGACAGATTTATGTGGAGATCAATGATCCATCATGTGTACGATTATCACTGTACGATTAATCCAATCCATGGGTATGTTAGGGTAAACAGGGACAGGCCAATAGAGTCCTGGGGACATGACTAAAATGTGTGTTTCACAAAAGGATTTGCTATTTTAAAAAATAAATAAATAAATTTCGGATTTTAAGTGTAATGGTAAAAACCAATACTTTAAATTTACAACTACATTACTATGCAACAAATGTTAAACGTTCTTTCCAACAATGCAGTACTGCATCATTCCGGTAGATGGCAGCAAAACATAACAAAACAGACCGCTATCCCGACGTGCGAATTTTCTTTTCCTTTTCTAGATTATTAAAAAGTGGGAGGGAAAAAAACTTATGAAAAAATATGTTTATTAAAAGAACTGAAAAGAAGCTGCTTCGCACTTATAACCTTATAACTTTGTGTTTGATTTATTACTTTCTTACTGATCCAAGCAAACCTACTCCTGAACTTCTCATACTTGATGTATTATTTGTATTTACACAATAATTTCATTAGGTCAAATAAATGTTATTTTTTTTATGCGCCATATCCATATTCCTCAGGTGGAAACGTGGGTAAATCAAGGGAAATGGGCTTTCTGGGCTGCTTAGCTGAAGCAAATTAAGATGCCAACAAAAGCCGCCCTGGTGCTAATGGACTTGATCTCATTACATGTTAATCAGTTTGTCGATGGTTGTTGGAACAATGGGGCTGAAAGACGCACCTTGAAATGTATCTCGCTGGTTACAGGTTTGACCTGCACCCAAAAGCAATTAGCAGCAGGTCACATTAGCTTTAGAGTCATGATTACAGAGGGTTCGTATTGCAGTCCCCTGCTGCAGGTGATGGACCGGGGTCATGCGTTCCTTCGCATGCACAAACAGTACAACCCTGCATTTATTCTATTCAGTCCTGCAGATTGAATCTCAGAGCTCATGGAAGTGAGGTTATTTTCTTAATGGAATATGGCCGGGCTTTTACAGGGGGTGCCTGAAAAACAATTCTGTGTTCAAGATGTATGGACTGAGTGAATAAAACATTTTCCAATACGAATACTTTTCTTTTACACTATTTATTATTATGTAATGTTCCAAGCCCATACTTTTGAAACTAACCTTGCCTGTGTGTGTGTGTGTGTGAGAGAGAGAGATGGAAGCTAATTGGTTGACTGGATAATTGACCACATGCAGTATTTGGGTATTGCTTTTAGTATTGTAAATTGAGTAAGCACTGTGTTGTATTTGGGAATTCATGGACTTGGCCTGAGCATTATGTATGATGGGTGCGCTGAACAGGATAAAGCAGGAAATGAAACTAGAAAACTGAAGATCTTAGCCCACTGGGAACTGGGACCTAGGTGGCCAGGGAATACCTGTGGTATGTGGAACCAATGTGTTAGCAGCAGATCCTTTAAGTCCTGTAAATTGTGAGGCAGGGCCTGCATGGACCCGACTATGTTGGTCCAGCACATCCCGCATATGCTTGATTGGATTGCAATGTGGAGAATTTGGAGCCCAGGGCAAGGCTGGATTATTTGCCATATTCCTCAAACCATTCGTGAACAAGTGAACGAGCTCCATACCATTATCGTGTTGTCATTGAGGTATGTTCTCAAGGCCAGATATTGGGGGTGTTTGGTTGGGCCAGAAACAAGTCAATTGCCTTTGTCTCTTGAATTTCGCCATTTCTAATTCAATTCATTTTCTATGACCAATCAGATCTCATGTAAACAGATCTGCAAGAGTTGAATCTCACTTTTCTCTACCACTACAAATCAAAATATCATTCATGTTGTGTGTTTATATGCATTTTCTGAACGTCAGGTGGGTTGATTGAGGTCTGGTGAGCATCCAGTTCGTATAACTGTATAGTTTTTGCCTATTCGTTCTTCTGTTCATTCATCCACTTACTCCAGTTTAAGGCAGGACATCGGCCCATCGCAGGACGCACAAAGACACGCTTACACTGGGACACTTTGGAGACGCCGGCTGACATAATGTGACTTGATATGTAAAGAATCAAACCACATAGCCATAAGGAGAGCAGGAGAACGTCACGTTACGACAATACTAAGAAGACTAATGTACGGGCATGTACAGGCATGTTTACACATGTTAACCAACACGACACAAATCTATACTTCACTTTAGGTTTCAAACATATTTCTGTTTAGCAGATGTCCTTATCTATAGTGCTGGTACAATATTAGAATCCAAACAATACTAAGTAAAAGGCCTTGCTCAAGGATCAAGCAGTGGAAGCTTGACAGATGTTGGATTTGAACCCTGCCTTGTACCTTTACTGCTTAGCCACCATAGACCCAGGAATGAATTTCCCTGCCTTAGTTACTCAATTATTATGATATGGGTCATGGTGGGTCCTTGTCCTTATCCAGAGTGACATGCAACTAGTATGATCTTACAAAGACAGTTTTAGGACCATGTTGGAGGGTGCAATAATGGCACTGAACAATTGGTGATCTTGGGATCCCGGGATTTGAATCCCGGGCAATCTGATTTTCAGACCAGTTCCATAACCACTGTGCCCTAATAGATTTCAGGACCAGGCTACTGGAGCAGTCTGGTACTGACACTACAGGCAGTACTGCAGTCCTGTCCTGAACAGAGTATAATACTCACCCCAGCCCAATCTCTTGTGTCATGTAATTAAATCCAATTTGTCCCTGTGTCCATTTATAACAGGTCTTAAATCTGTAAGCCAAAAACAGGCTTCTTCAAACAAGATTACTGAACCATTACTTAGTGGACCTAGTAAGTCCATACGTATAAAACGTATTTTAGTTCTAACCAAATGACTTCAGCTGCTAGCAGAAGGGGGTATGTGACCATCCCTGGTGGTAACTTCATCCAGGATTAAAGGGCCACCTTGGAGAAGTTGCAGTAGATGAAGCAGAACCACGCTTCATGCCCCGGTTCCATACACAGGTCGGACGCTTCTCGCTGCGACTCTTGCGCAACTTTGCGCTATATTTGGAACTCTGGGGAGGCTTGTCTGTACATGCCCGCGCTCTCGCGCGCTCCCGTTTGAGCTCGCGTGCTCGCGCGCTGACTGTACAAGAGCCGTGGCCCTTTAAAAGGCGATCCCGTGCGCGGGGGAAGGATGACGGGTAGAGCCTGACTACATCTGATCTGCTGCTCTGAACGCATTGCTTCGGTGAGTGCGCGAGAGCTGAAGGAAGAGCGAGGAGGAAGGATTTAAGGACTGCTCGATTTCGTTCTTCATAACCCTGAACTTGTTCTTCAGAGTGAAAACAGAAGGTGGAGGCGAAGCCTGCCTGGTGTCAGCGCTCGGATCCTGATCGCGTGCTAAATGTCTTTAACCTGGCCGATCCTGGTGTGATGGGATCGTGGAAATGACTCAATGGGATGGTTTTGGTGACGTTGCGTCGCTTTCTTCGTGACCATTGGCGAGGTGAAGCTGGAGATCCGGAGCTGAGTTACGCTACATTACGTTACGTTACGTTACATTGCATTACATTACATCAGTAAGCCGGAGCGCGTCGAACCTGAGCCTGAACCTGGAGCTCTTGGGATCGGAACGGGCTTAAAACGGTGAGCAAAAGCATCTGTAAGAGCATCTGATAGAGAACACGAATGCATTGTCTTACCACCGTATATTTTCTTTCATCTTACAGGGCTGCGTTATCCGAATCGCGCGGGCGCATTCATGGCACGCACCTACGCGCCACGCATCTAATTAGTGAGTTCGAGCAGAGAAGTCCTACAACAAGACCGATTCCATGGCTGACCCAACGGCTCCAGAGCCCGTGGCTATAGACCCGGACTTCGAGCCTCAGAAGCGACCCAGGTCATGCACTTGGCCGCTTCCAGAGTCCAGCTCGGCCAAGCCCGGCGTGACCGATGCGGACATCATCCCTGAAGAAGAGGACGATGAAGAGGACAGCGCGATGGTCGTGGGGGACAGTGGGATGTCCGGCGATCACGCTGACGGACCGAGCTCAGACGGGGATCAGAATCAGACAGGATCCCCCGTCTCTTCTAAGAGCCAGGTTGAGAATAAGACTCCGTCGGTGGAGGTGAACGGACAGGGGGTGCAGCAGCAAACGCCTCGCAAGTCCTCGTCGCGCAGGAACGCGTGGGGGAACCTGTCCTACGCAGATCTGATCACAAAAGCCATCGAGAGCACGCCGGACAAGAGACTGACCCTATCCCAGATCTATGACTGGATGGTCAGAAGTGTGCCCTATTTCAAAGACAAAGGGGACAGCAACAGTTCTGCTGGGTGGAAGGTAAGCACTCTTCATCAAACAACGCGGCTGCTGTAAACTGTGTTGCATCCTTTACTTTACACAGGGTACTCCGTTGCACCCTTGCATCACCCTCGCCCTGGGACACGTTTGCATTGTTCATACTTGTTCACACCTGTCGCTATTAACACCCATAAATAATCTCTGCCTTGACGTGCGTTTGTTAAGGATCACACCCCAAATCGCCCTTCAACCAAAACAAAAACAATGAACACATGTCCCTGCGCGCGCGACCCAGCGTCTCAGCACAGGCGCGCGTGCACCAGGTTCCCGCTGCTGGCCTCGAGACGCGTATGGCGTGACTCACTTTTGCAGCGATCCAAATGACATCATATGTAAACAAAACATTTAGTCGGGCGCCAGAAAAAAAGGTTTACGGCTAAATACAGAGTTTGGGTGGACAATGGTGACACGGAATATGACTAATGTTACAACAAAGGATCCCAAAATCAAACGCACGCCAATCCCCCATGCCAGTCCATTGTGGGAGTCTTAAACCTGGACCTCTAATTGTATGTACAAACAGTGTACATGGGATGCACAGGCCACAGGGTTACATCAGGAGCTGGAGATCTGGCACTTGGACAGGCTATTAAGACACGCGGCTTTGGCCTACAAATAGAGCTGATAAACAGGGAATTACCCAGACTTGGCCACAACCAGCAGTATTACTTTAACGAGCATGACTAATTGTGTGCTAAATAAAGAGTCAGGCCAGGTAAAGCTCCATTGTAAAGCACTGGTGCTCGAAGGTATCCCTGCAGCTAAAATACGAATGATGGCTGGTACACAAATTCCCCCCAAATTCCATTTAATTGGGCACCTGAGCAAGTATGTCAGATGCACATTCGCTTCTCGTGTTTTTTTCTTTGGATTAAAAACGTCAGTCAGCGTTATACGTGCACGAGGGTGGCACAGCGGACCAGCAGTTAGCGTGGTCACCTCACAGCTTCAGCATCCACGTTTCAATCCCGACCTCAGACTCCATCTGTGTGGAGTTTGCATGTCCTCCGTGTGTCCACATGGGCTTACTCTGGGTGCTCCCAAGGGGGTCGGGTCAGCCTTGGTCCTCCCAAGGAATCTTCTTTCTAACGTTTAGGGAGTTTTTCCTTTCCACTGTCGCCTCAGGCTTGCTCTAGCTTTAGATAATATAAGACGATATAAAACTGTAAAGCTGCTTTGAGACAAAGCTCTATTGTAAAAATAACTTTGACTTACAAGTATTTCTCATCTGAAAATAAAGGAGCGTTGCAACAAGATTGCCATGTTATGCCAGTATGAAGCAACTGGTATTCAAGTGCATCCTCTGAAGGGTGCAGCCCCTGAATTGGGATGCAGTCCATGTCACAGATTGGTAAGACCAGTAGAGGGTCCAAACCATGCATGGGCCTTTGTTGTGGTGGTGTGGTTACATTATCCATTATCCTGCTCAAGAGGTCACTGTCCTTACCCAGTGTGGTACAAAGTAACATCCACCGAATCCAGGACCCAAAGTGTCCCGTCAGAGCAGTGCTCTGTTAGTGTTGAGTCAGTGATGTTCACCTGTCAGTGGGTTGAACGTTATGGCCGATTGGTAAATGATCATGTGACATGTTAGATAAGACATTTGGACAGTAGCTACATGGATAATGATGGTAGGCTAATTTGAGCTAGATATCCAATGGTCTTCAGGCTCTTGGCTGATGTTCATTTTCTCCACAAATGAAAAAGCAGACTGTAACACTGTGTAGAAACAGAAGCCATGATGTTTCAGTCGATGAAGTTGAAATAAGTTAAGTGGCGGATTGCAGGGAATTGAAAACAGTTGGTGTGACACGCGTCATGCTGTAACCAAACATCTTTGCAGTCTGTCGTGCTTGAACACTTGAAAGAACAGTGGCTGAACGTTTTAAGCCTTGCATGTCGCCCTGGCCAATTGGTGGTAGGTGGCTGTTGGATTTGCTGGAGCCAGATTGCTAGTGAAGTGACAGGATTTGAAATGAGGGATCCATCTGTGACTCCACTGCAGGTAGTGGCCCAATTCCAATTTTATGTCTACATACAGTACTGTGTAAAGATTTTTCTGTATACAATTTGTGTGTATTTGTAAAATAGAAACAGGTGTTAAAGATCATTTGTATGCAGCATTTTAAAGCTGAATAACATCAGAAAAAAGCAGTATCTGGGAAGCCAAGGAAGATCCTTCTACAGTGTGAAGAAGGTTGGTCTTTTCGGATGGGTAGCAGCCACAAAACAACTTTTTAGCAAGGTGAACAGGGTGAAAACGCTCATATGTGCTTAAGCTCACAAGAATGGAATATCGAGAAGTGGATAGGAGTATTGTGGAGTGACAAATCCAAAGTTTAGGTCAAAGTCTATGTTACATAGGAATAGATAGAATAAATGACATTGTACATATTGAAGTTGTCCAACATTTGGTGGCAACTTGAACTAACCCTAACCCTAACCTAACCCTAGATCAGTCATTAGAGCGAGTAAATATCTCTGAAGGATGTTTAGTTTGATTTAATTTGGTTAGTATTTCTAGTATTTCTTTTTATTGCTGAATATAAAAACTAAATATGTTGTATAGAGTCGGGGACCTTTCATTCATTCTTCCTCCTATCGACCTATGTGTAGAATAGCATATGTAGTGCGCCATCTACAGGCCATTCTTTGTAACCATACATATGCAATTAATGTAACTAAACATTTACATTCACATATATACATCATTGAGAAACGTTACTGTTTATCCCCCACCCCCGACACAACACTAATATTAATTTTCCCCTGTTACATGGCTTTTATGGCCTAAAACATTGGGGTCAGTGGCAATTCTTAGTAAATAAAGCTCCAAATGTATGGACTGTAGAGTAAGCCTGGTATGAATGGATGGTCTCGTGTTGATGGACGGTTTGGTTGTTTCAATGCAAAACTCACAGAGAGCAAACACTGCGATCCTCAGAGCGTTTTTCTGTTTTTGTTTGACTTTTGTCTTACAACCTTTACAAGGAAGTCCCGTCGAAAAATACAGCGTAGCCACTGCCCTTTCACGCCTCTCAAATAAACATATAAACATATCCACGCCTAAGTTTCATGGAGTCCTGAGCACCAGTTTTGTTCGAAAAGTTGAACACAGGATGTCTGTGGCTAATACTGAGCCCCGGGCTCTATTGCCCCAGGCAGAATCGTGGCTCGTGCCGTGCCTCAGGCAGTTTTACCGTGGCTTGATCCTAACTTCACATATGTTCGGCTTGGATTGCTGACTTGCTGTATTTATTGTAAACTAGGCCAAAAGGAAAGGAGTTGCTAATCAGTTTTATTTTTAAACGACCTGATCAGCGTTTATGGTGAGCGCATGAGCGCCGTCACTGTGGTTAGAAATAGCGTAACAAAGTTTATACAGTTTACCCAACCAATCTGACACAGCATTTAAGCCGTGGTCACACTACACACTTGAAGTTCCCGTCGTTCTTCAAGGCCGAAGTCGAGCCGGAAGATTAGCAATGCATTTATGGTGCAGTTAGCATAGCCATGGCTAGCGAGAATGAGGAAACAATGAGAGTAGTACTAGCTTTATTAGGTCCTATTAAGTCCTAGGTCGAGAAATGAGTTATGAAATGAGTTAGACGTATTTTAACCTGTCCATTCCACTGTTCCGTTAGATACACGTATAGGCCATGTTTTTAGGACTGTGATTGCTTAATTGCTCAATGAAACTGCTCTGTGTGTGACTGCAAATGGAGTTACGAATTTAAGCCAATATGCTGATCTATCACCTTAAATACACTGGTCACAAAATTAAGGGATATTTCAAATATCCCCAATAAAATATCCCCATTTTTGTCTCCTAATGCTACATGACTGTTACATGCTAGACTAATCAGTACCCAGAATTCAAATGTGCTTTAAGTTCTTCAAACGGTGACTGGAATTGAGTAAGAACTTGTTTTTTACAGTATTATTACTTCGCATGCTGAGTATCTATACATTGTGTTGGAGATCGTTTAGGAAAACTTGTTACATCAATTATAGCACGTCCCGTCTTGTAACACAGAGCATGTTCGATTAATCGGACCAGCCGGTTATTAGGACCAAAACGATCGCGTCTCGATGTGCTCCCGTTCGACTGGGTTTAATTTGAAAGGATCTCCTCATTTTGGGAGCAGTATATTTGGTTTGCCACCCCAGTTGCTAACACTCCAATTTGAAACATTAAAAACGACGCGCTGTATGGACGAAAGGTTGTGGGCAACCCAAAAGTTACATTCAGAACATGGTTATTAGTATGGAGATTTTGCACCATGACTTTGATCTCCTGATCTTAGACGATAAGCCTTGACTCACTGTTAACATTCAAGTGCTTTTAAAGGTCTCTGATGTCTTCCCCGTGTCACATTGATTTACTTCGGGTGCTCCAGTTTCCCCCCGCATCCCAAAGACTTGCATTAAGTTCATTAGGCCATCTAAATGTAGCGTGTCTAGTATCAACCTCAAGTCGTTTGGTAACAGTAAGGGCTGTTTAAGGACCGTAAGTTTGCGTAGGCATGCTTACTCTTCTGTTATTGAACAGATAATTACTGTAAACCTTTCTGCCCCCCATCCTGCTGACCACTGTGAGGTCTTAAAGTTTAAGCCATAAACTTTGCATTCTCCAGAGACCGATTATCAGCACCCGGTCGTTATCTAGGTGTGCGTCCACAGCCACACTTGCAGGACCTTTTCACACAATCAGAAAAAGGGAGCAGTTTTTCACCCCAAAGTTCACAGCCTAGTGACAGTAGTCCCTGTGTCGCGATGGTCCGATTTACGATATTTTGAATTGTCTGTTTTATCAGTTCTACTTACCATAGAGAAGCGTTTTTTAGTTCGAAACTAAAACTACAGACAGTAGTTCATCTGTTTCTCTGAAGAAACTAAGAAGATTAGTCATCTGCTCCACCTTGTAGGTGTTTGTTTAATGTCGCTATCAGCATTTCAGAGACACAAACAAGGTTATATCTACACACACACACACACACACACACACACACATACACAAGATAGTGCCAGTTTAGAGACATCAATTAACCTAGCACGCATGTCGTTGGACTGTGGGAGGAAACCCGGAGTAAGACACGGGGAGGACATGCAGTCTCCACACAGAAAGGACCCAGGCCACCCCACCCTGGGATTGAACCCGGGACCTTCTTGCTGTGAGGCAGCGGTGCTACCCCACGAGCTCCCGTGTTGCCCTGTTATCCTATGTATAAAAATATATATATATATACATACATACAGTATTGTGAAATTTCAAAAATGCATTTTTTCCCCACAAGATATCACAAGTCGTCAGTGATCTAACATGTTGTAATAATGCATGCTGACCTTTTGAGATATAAGATTGTAAAGCTGCTTTGAGACCAGGCTTTGCACCATTGTTAAAAAGCGCTATAGAAATAAATTTGACTTCGACTTTATGGGAATCCGATACTACGCATAAATACACATTCAGCAGAAACCACACTCTATTAAGTTTGAATTTTGATTTTCTCCAGAGCAAATGATACGCCGTACGACGCTCTACCTGTGCTAAACGATAAGTCAGGAGTGATGAGAAGCTCTGAAATGGAGTGAGGAAATGGCGGCCATAACTTCGTTTTTTACCTTCAGTATTTCATACAACAAATCCCTTGAGATATTCGGGACTTTATTGTAAAATAAAGCTTCACGCTAATGACTGTCATTAACAGAACGTATGCCCATCGTAAAACAGGGAGTACCTGTAACACTGTCATACGTGTCTGAGTCAGTGCGTCGTGATGGCGGTCCAGTGTGGAAAGGACACCTTTTGGACATTGTCCTATATCCAGTCAGTCTCGGGGAACTGGCCTCATGCCAGCATGTCAAACAGAACGTGGACAGATGAAAAGCGAGGCGGACCTAATACGGTTATGGGGGTCTTTTTTAGCCTAGCATTTGTATACCGGTGGACGTTCTTCCCTGCGGCATCACATTAGCGCGATGGCAGCGATATTGTATGACACAGACCTCTCTCAGGACAGGTCTGTGTCATTATGTTGAAATTGATGGTCTATAATTATTGCGCAGAAAGGATACAAAAGAAATACATAAATCATCCGTCCTTGATAAAAAAAGCTAAGTACACAGTCAACAAAAGCGACGAGAGTGTGCACGCTCGCTATGGTGTGTGTTTGTCCTGAGTGATGAGTGCATTTGGTGTCCTGAAGGACTTTCCTTTGTTCTGGTGGCTCCGCTGCAGTTGCGGAGGAGGGGGATGGGGTAGGACTGTCAGCGTAGGTGATATTGCACTGCTCATAATCTCCCAGTCACCCCGTAAAGGGTGTGAGACGGAAACAGAGATCTTTGCATCGTAACATGGCGACTCGGGACTGATCATCTGTAACACAGCATGTATGTATAGAGGTGGTACACTAGGAGGGACCCGTTATTAATTAAGCATTCCATTACAGTGTGTGGCTCATCACTCCGGGCCCCAATGATCTAATTCAAATTCACCCCTTAATTATTTACCGCTTTAAGCATCGCATCGAGTCCTTTTATTTATTTTTGTCCTTTAAATGCCCTGGCAACAGGGATTGGCCCGAAGAGTTTCGCCTCTGCTAGTGTGAGCACAAACTAACTAATATGACTAACGATGACTCGAAGAACCTGGAGCTATTTTCTGTAGGGCTTTACAACCCCACCTCTGTAGCATTAGCTTTGCGAATGACACAAAACCGAACCACTGATTGAAAGGACTCAGCTAGCTTTTAAATCTGGCAGTAAATATTTGAAATGTGACTACGTATCGTGCCTCTAAATCACCAACAAAATTAAATGAGTTTGACATGAGATTGGATTGCAAACCAGCCCTGTTGTAATTTTAGGCAACGTCGAAGGCCGGAGGAGCAGTCGTTTTTTATTTTGTAGTATCGCTGTGTGAACAGGTTTGTTACTGAGCATGCAAATGAGTATTTTTTTGCTAAATTACATGTTGTATTATAAAGATATTGATGGGTCATAATATTTTTGATTTACCTTGCACTACAGACTAATATCATTATATATTTAAAATTAGTAATATCCCCTAAATTTATAAATAAAATTAGGGGATACATCAAAATGAAATCCTATAACAATATATATATATATACAGTCGAATCCGGTTAATGGGAGCCACATCGGGACGGGATGGTTTC
This sequence comes from Parotocinclus haroldoi, assembly GCA_034779995.1. Lineage (NCBI taxonomy): Eukaryota > Metazoa > Chordata > Actinopteri > Siluriformes > Loricariidae > Parotocinclus > Parotocinclus haroldoi. The sequence goes on along the minus strand of JAUZST010038592.1, from coordinate 97 downwards.
GGTCCTAATAAGCGGCCGGGACGATTAATCGAACATGCCCTATGTTACAAGACGGGACGTGCTATAATTTATATAAGATATTAAATGTTTATTAAAC